>WYDI02026100.1:2886-27843 GCA_009867235.2 Psittacus erithacus
GATGAATTTGTATGTGTAACCCTATATAAGAAACATGATTTCAGCGCAAGGTGTGCATGCTAGGAGGAGCTATCCCCTTTGCACCTGGAGCCGCAATAAAGAAGTGTCTGCTTATCTACATCCCATTGGTGTTGATAAGTTTCTTATTCTGGATTTTCGGTAACAAAATGATGAATTTTAAAACAGGCAAACTACACAAACACGAAGGGGTCTTGTTACAAAGAAGCTAAAATATCTGGTTTAAGTGCCAAGAACTTTTTTTGGACAGTACTAAGGCTGTTCAAAGATATCACGCTGAATGATCAGAGCAAGCACATATTACCTGTCAATAAATGTTTGAGAAAGACCAAAAGATAGCAGGCTTAAAGAAGTATAAGGGAGCTTGCTTAGGAATAAGAAGATGTTATTCAAAAAACCCACAAAAAAACCCCAACCTAAACCCCAAAGGAACAACTGACCAAGTATGCTGATCTTCAGGAAGGAAGGCAAGAAAAATGAATTGTGCTTTAACTTGTAGAAAAGCAGATACACTAATTCTAAATCATGTTGTTACATCTAGGGGCTAGGAGACCTATAGAGTGTCTGTAAGGCCACAGAAAAATCAAGATCAAGGAGCAGGTGGCTTCAAAGACAACAGAATTGTAGCAGAAAAAAATGATATCTGCATGCCCCACTAAACATGAAGAACTTTGGGAAACTTCTACGACAGAACTTTTCTTTTAGGGGTTCATCTTTCCATGTTGTGGTGGGCATTGATATCTGGTGGCTATAGTTCACGTACGCTTTTGAAAGTCATTCTACAAGATCCTCAGTAACAAAAATCGTAACATGTTATGGGATAAAAGCAAATGTCCTCATGCGGAGATGTAACTGGTCGTAAGATGGGAAAGAGAGGGTAAAAGTAAATAAATCTTGTGGAGAAGCTGGTTGGCAGTGGAGCTTCACACATGTCTATGTTCAGACCCATGCTATTCATAACTGTATAAATGATCTAGAAAAGGTATTAATTGTGGGATGTTTGCTATGCTGTTGTGAGAACCTGGACATTAAGCTTATCTCAAACACTGCTTACATTCCATAGTGTGAGTCAGAGACAGGAAACAGCTTATCTCAAACACTGCTTACATTCCATAGTGTGAGTCAGAGACAGGAAACAGCTTATCTCAGGCACCATTTGCATTTGACCATGGGAGGCCTTGAGCTTAACCAAACAATGATGTTGGCTATTAATACTGCATAGATAGGATTGTTCTGACCTCTTTGTTCGAAGCTGATAAACCTCCACAGGACTGTGGAAGGACGACTCAAGGATGAGCTGACTCAGAAGATGTAGTGGAAAAGCAGACACCATAATATGAGGGACAACCACCATCTGGAGATTCCACAGTGGGGAACCCCAGCTTTGAAACTGCACAGGTGCTTATTAATCTGTGCTCACCGTTATCACAGTAATGCCTTTCTATGCAGACTATGAATAACACCTCAAAAGAATATGAACATAAAAGTGCAGGGCTCAGGTCAGAGGGAGAGCTCCCACTACCTATGATACCCTGGGTGAAAAGGACCAGTGAGATACCGCTGGATCCACAGGTGGTGACACCTCATCTCTGTCTCCTTCTCTCCCTTTCTCTCTCTCTTCTTCTCTCCTCTCTTTTTCATTGAATACTGACTAGATTTAAGTACAAACATGTGGCACAGGACTTGATGATCCAGTTAATCATTGTTGAGTTATTATATCTAGCCACATGCCTTGTATTTTGTATTAATAAATCATAAATGATTGGTTGGTGTCATTTCACCTTAATTCAGTACAGAAGCGTCACAAACTTGGTAGTTGGTCTTAAGCGGAGGGACATAGTACTAAATGGCTTTCGGGTCACGACAGCTATATCATTCTAAGTAACAAAAGACATGACTGGGAAAAACACTGTATAAAGCCCCTCACTATAGCAAGCAACTGGGTGTAAAGTAACAGTATTTGAAACAATGCAGACTCAGAAAAAGTCCTAATTTTACATATATAATTATGGGTATCACTATTTGGAATGAGATCTTCAGGTAATAATAGATAGCACTACAAAATGTCAGTTCAGGATACAGCAGTATCCAAAAGCAATCAAGATGTTAGAAATTTTGAGGATGGAATAGAAATCACAACAAGAAATATCTTCATGCCTCTAGAATATCCATTGTGCACCTGTACTTTAGAGACTGAGTGCAGTCTGGTCTTTTGGCCTCAGAAAGAACATCGCAGAATCAGAGAAGGTGCTACAAAAGTCAGCAAAATAATGAAAGGCATCAAATAGCTTTCCTTATGAGCTATACAAAAGATGCTAGGACTCTTCAACCTAGAGAAGAAACAGTAGTGGAAAAGCATGCTGTAGATTTGTTAAGCACAGGAAGCATGGAGAAGTCCTAACCATTTATTGACAATGAGCTTATGAACTGTAGAAAGCGAACAAGTATTACACCTTATAATGCAATCTTTGCAACCTTGGTGCATATCAGCTGTTCACTGAACTTATGAAAAAGTCCAGTAATAAAGCCATTGCAGTAGAATTGACATGAAATATTGCAGAACCACTTGGGATGAAAACATTGTATATGCCTAGGTGCCATGATTTGATACCATAAAAGCAGACAAATTACTTAGTAAGTTCCCACATATGTCTATATATGCAGTAAGTTGGGCTGCCTATCTGGGAGAAATTACAGAGTGAAATAACATTCAGCAACCCTGTAGGAAGAGATGATATGTTGCACTGGCTTAGTTTGCAGGCTGAATCCCTGAAAGTCCAGCCAAGGTGAGCTGAAAGTATTCCAGGTTGCCAATTAAAGATTAAGGCCCACGTTACACTAGTCAGTTTAATATTACTTTGCATTACAGAGCTTCCTATTGCAGTGTAAGTTGAGGAAAGATAGCAGACGCCTGTACAGTTCATTGCATGGTTTTGCAAGTGTACAGCTTGAAATGGGCTCTTCAAATATTAAATATTCAGTGACTGAGTCTAGTAAACAAGACCATTTGCTATACTTGTTTATAGGGGATTGAGAGTCCAGTTAAAGTTTCCACAGAAAAATGTGCCTCTGCACATGCACATGCACGCAAGTACAAACACACACATGTGCTGAAACAGAGGAAGTCTGGGAGATTTTCTGATTCCTGGGATGAATTTGCTATGTGCCTCTTGCGGTCAAATAGCAGGTAGGATATACAGGGCATGCACATGAATTCAGTTCCAGCTAAACTAAACCTTTTAAGGTACTTGAAAAGATGAATGATATCTGCAAGAGCATTTCCAATGGCTTAAGGCAAGGGAGCTGGAGTGGTGAGCTTATGAAAAATAAAGACGAGGAGGCCAGGGTCAATCTGCCCTAAAGCAGTGACTCCCATAAGGTAGATCTTGCTGGAATCCATGTTTTAAATCCATCATTTTATAGGTAGAGGAATGCACGTCAGGGAAAGTCATTATCCAGCTGCTGATTGCAACTGCAGCAACTTATGCCAGTGAGATTGACTTGGTATTCTGCAGCAGCAGAGAAGGGCTCCAGGGTCCATGGTTCAAGTACTGTCTGTGGACTTTCTGTCTGTTCTGGCAGGACTTGTCAACCTTTCCCAAAGTACTACTTATGGCTACTCCACATTCTCCCAGGCGTAATTGCTTGTTCAGCCCTCTGGAAATATCTCTTAAGTCCAGCACAGGCATTGTTATTAACACATCATATGCCTCTTCCATCTCTGTACTTTGTCTTTCTGTATGAAATATCCAGCAAAGCCTGATACAGAACGTGCTCTTTCTCCAAGTCCTCAATTATTCAGTACCAGCTAAGCTGAATACATTTGCAACCCCACCTGCTGAGACACAGTTCGAGATGTGGGGATATATAAAGAGGTTTCCAGTGCTTACACAGAGCATCTTAAAGGAGATAAGATCTTCAGGCAACTGACCTACTAACTGTAAAGTCTTCACCTAACTCAGGGTTTGGGCTCATACTGGAACCCTAACTCCTTGGTTGACAACATTTATTTACAGGCAACTTGTTCTGTAGGTAAGAAAAAGCAGGCAAAGCTCAAGAGTGCTCAAGCCCTCTAGCCTTACATCTTCACATGCAGTACGGATGTGGGTGCCTCAAGACATTTGACTTCACTCAGCTCTTAAAGCTTATAAAAGCCACCATGTTCTTTTCTTCAGATAGCTGCTTCTAAGGTCAAAGTCTTATACTGGTGGTCTTAAGTGGGTGTCCAAAGTAAATAAAACCTGTCTT
Source organism: Psittacus erithacus (assembly GCA_009867235.2). Classification (NCBI taxonomy): domain Eukaryota; kingdom Metazoa; phylum Chordata; class Aves; order Psittaciformes; family Psittacidae; genus Psittacus; species Psittacus erithacus. The sequence continues at coordinate 7,153 of WYDI02026100.1, forward strand.
AGTGGACACTGAAGAGAAGATTCAGAAGAACAACCCCAGGCACAGCTACAGGTTGGGCAGAGAAAAGATTCAGAGCAGCCTTGAGGAGAGACTTGGGGGTGTTGATCGATGAGAAAGTGAACATGAGCCAGCAGCGTGAGCTAGCAGCCCACAGAGCAACCATATCCTGGGCTGCATCAAAAGGAGCGTGACCAGCAGGTCAAAGGAGGTGATCCTGCCCCCCTGCTCTGCTCTCGTGAGACCTCATTTGGGGTATTGTGTGCAGTTCTGGTGTCCTCAAGATAAAAAGGACATGGAACTGTTGGAACAAGTCCAGAGGAGGGCCACGAGGATGATCAGGGGACTGGAGCACCTCCCGTATGAAGATAGGCTGAGAAAGTTGGGGCTGTTGAGCCTGGAGAAGAGAAGACTGCATGGAGACCTCATAGCAGCCTTCTAGTACCTGAAGGGGGGCTATAGGGGTGCTGGGGATGGACTGTTCATTAGGGACTGTAGTGACAGGACAAGGGGTAAAGGGTTCAAACTTAAACAGGGGAAGTTCAGATTGGATATAAGGAAGAAGTTCTTTACTGTGAGGGTAGTGAGGCACTGGAATGGGTTGCCCAGGGAACTTGTGAATGCTTCATCCCTGGCGGTGTTCAAGGCAAGGTTGGACAGAGCCTTGGGCGGCATGGTTTAGTGTGAGGTGTCCCTGCCCATGGCAGGGGGCTTGGAACTAGATGACCTTAAGGTCCTTTCCAACCCTAACTATTCCATGATTCTATGACCTTTAAAGATCATATAGTCCAATGTGCCTACTGTGGACAAGGACATATTTCACTAGGCCAGGTTGCTCAAATTCCCATCCAACCTGATCTTGAGCATTTCCAGGGATGAAACATCCACAGCTTTGCCGAGATGGGGTGGTATGAATTCAGTTTTAGATGCAGAAGCCCAAGTCTACTTATTGGGTATAGAGCATAAAATAAGGTGTAACCTCCTTTGGTCAGTAGCCTGCACATAACTGTCAGCAGATGGGAAATCAAAGGCAGTTGTTGGTTAAAATGAAGAGGTACTAAATATTTCCCTTTATATTTGAGGACCAATAAAAGCTAGTAACAAGCCATTTCAGGAGTCAGGATGGGCTAAGGCTGAGGTCTCATTCCCACCCCAGCTCTAGCCCAGAGCTCTAACTCAGGCAAGATGCGGCTGAGTAGCCATGTTTCCTCAAGCAGCATGAAGGAACATGTCATCACAGCACTAAGTACTTTGTTTAAGGAAGCAGCTCCATAGCATCTGTAGGAATACAGTGGGACTGGAAACCTTTGTTTCCTTGTTCTAAGACAGATAAAGGATTTTCAGATCTTCAGGATCTTAAGAGAAAGCTGATTTTTGATTTTTTAAGACAATGAAATCACTTCCTTGGAGCAGTGAGATAGGACTCTTTCGGTAGCACTGGGAAGACTGCTATTGTATGAATGGGAGGGGAAAAATAGTTTGGTCAGGCAAATCCTATGGGTTCAGGGCACAGGGGAAAATATTTCCTTCAAGCTCTGCTTTCTGACCAAGGGGAAGATTCTGCAGTGTTTCCTTGAAATTTTCTCCAGCCTGAAGTCCAATCTTTCCTGGGTAAGAGGGAAAATGGAGTATGTCAGACACTGTTACCATGTTGTTCCCGAAAAGGGAGTACAGGGAAGATTGTGAAGAAGCTATTTTATTTGAAAGCAAAAAAGGAGGGGGTGGTGGTGTGTGGAATGCAAGGAAATTTACCAGCAAAGTGCCTGCTTGTGAGTCTTCCAAAGACCAAAGCTGGTACCAGAGGTCTGTTTACACAGCTCATCTTCCTTGGACTCAGGATGTAACTGGGCTTGTTCAAATACCCATTGCTCTCCTTTTCCTTTTGAATCAGTGTCTTTTCAGTTTGGCATGTAGAGGCTTTCTTTCTCGCATCAAGAAGCACCATGGCGTCTTTTAAAAATCTGTCTTTGGCATTTTCCAGCACAGACAAGATGGAATCTCAGTTTCTTGAGACATGATGTGCTCCTGCTGCTTATTCCCTACTTAATCCTCCAAGTGTGACATCAGTCATCTCTATGTAACTTACTGAGACTTCTCAGTTACAGGATTATCAGCAATACAGACTCCAGTGAGGAATGCGCAGCAGGAGCAGATGCATGGTAGAAAAAGAGAGAGAAGCCTGTTTTCATGCAAACATGACTCATAATAAAATGTTTTTTGAAAGGGACAAAGTGGAAATACCAAATATGCAAAATACAGAAAATACACCCAATTTCCTAAAAAAAAAAAAAAAAAAAAAAAAGGAATTTTCAGTGATCCTGGGAATTACAGTTCCATTAATTTGAATTCTATCCTTGGGGTGAAAATGAAGCAAATATGAGAGACAGAATAAGGAAAGAGAATCAATAAACAGCTAGAGATAAAATTTTAGTAATAAACATAACAATGGTCTTCAGCCCAGTTGGATTCTTCAGGCACCACTAAAATACAAATAATAAAAGAATGAATCTTCACAAAGAGATATAAAAGGCTTTAAAAGAATTAAAGTAGTAGTGCCTACTGGAAATTCAGCTGGCATATGGCATTTTGGTTTTCCATAAAGTATTTGATATTGCAACTCCCATGAATGCACTTGAAAAATTAATTGAGATTGGCTTCAGTAGGAGTACTGCCATGGGGTCTACAAATTGGCGGAAAGAACATTAGCAAATGGTAATGATAAATGGCAGTGTTTTAATTTGGGGGAGGTAACTACTGGGGTGCCACAGTGATTGGCGATATGTCCTATCTCATTTATCATCCTCATTAATTGGTCTGGAATGAAAATAAAGAGCACTTAATGAAATTCACATTCAGTGCTGAACTGGGGGGAGTTTCAAATCCTAGTAGGAAAGAATGAAAATGAAAAACAAAAACATTCAGTGACAAGTGAGGTGCAAGGGCAGAGAATTCTTTTTTTTTTTAAAAAAAAGTGATGCAACTACTAGATCTTACTTGGAGTATTTTGGGGAAAAATATTGAGAAAGTAAAACTGATTTGGATCTTAAAGCCAGAAGATGTCATATTGTCCATTTAATTTCATTCCCTTCACAATACAGGCACAATTTCATTTCTCTAAGAAGCCAGGTGTTCTGAGTTGTGTGAGAACATATCGCTTAGAAATGCATCCAGTCTAACAGACTTCAGGTGATGAATGCTAATTGTTTGTTAACAGTTCGAAAGCAAACCTGAAAAAAACAAACTGACCCAGCAGAACTGGTTTATTGACTATAGCTACAGCATTGTGTAATCAGTCATTAGGCAAAGTATTATATTACCTGCGTTGTGGCAACTGTTCACATCTGGTAATGTCAGCACTGTGAAGACAGAGAACTCTGAACCCAACTTTAAACATTGCCTGTGCTGCTGCTCAGACATTTTCTTTTGCCTCCTCCTTTCTGCATGTTTAAACCTTAGCAAACCTGAAGCGTCATTTCATATTTTTCTTTTATCATTCTCTCATTTTATTCTTCTCTTTATCATTTGCCTACGACTTCTGTTTGTAATTCTCTTTTTCTGATACAATCTGCAACTACTGACAGAGAATCCACTTCTTGGATAGATCAACTACTTGATAGATTGCAAAGCTTGCAGGAGCCAAATACATCTGTTGTTCTCTCAGCCCTAATAGAAAACTGCTTGCTAAATTGTGGTAGAAGCATAATAATACATGTTTGCGTGTTCTTCTTGATAGCTCTTCCTATAATACCAAGCGTATTTTGATGCTAAGCTGAGAACATACTTAGGTTTTCAGGAGTTTGGCTTGGTAATTGAATGCTTTGACTGAAGTATGAATCACAAACTTATTTCTTATTAGATTACATAGTAAATAAGCAAATCAGAAAAGATTTCATAATGTAGCTTACAGCTTCAAAAAAAGCCAAAACAATTTTTGTTTTCTGCACAAAGACTTTGCATCACTGACTGTTTGTGGCTCTGATGCTAAAACAGAAAGTTTGACCAAAGCAAAGAAGCAGCGACTAATCCATATCCAGAATGATGTTGTCAGTACCCTCTTGGAAATAGGCAGCACATGCTCCCTGAGGGTTGTAGCACCATTTCTTAGGGGGAATCACTGTATAATGTATCCAGAGGAACCTTCCACTGGTTTGGCAGCTCTCCAGCACTGAAACCTGCTTTCCATTGGCTCTTGGAAGCGTTGCAAGGATAGGTGATGGGACAGGTAGGCAATCTTTTTTAACACATTCTGCAGCAGAGCAGGTGAACTGAGCACCTTCTCTACACGGCTGCAAATTCAGCTGGCATCTCCTGTGCTATTCAAGTGCTGTATCACTTGAAAGATATTGAAAAGCTGGAGGGAATTCAGAGAGGAGGTACAATTATTATTAGGTAGCAGGAAGGCTTGATTGATATAGAAAGATTAAAAGAGCAAGCTATGCACATCTTGGCAAAGTAACAACTAAAAGGAGATATGATAATCACCTCCAAATAAATTCAAGGAAAATCCCAAGAGAGACTTTGTGCAGGCTTAGTGCAATGGGGCATTGCAAAATAGGATGAACTTTAGGGAAGGAATACTTGTGAAGTTTGAATGTTAAGAAAAACTTTTTCTTTTCTAGTAATGCTTGGAAGAGGACCTCTGAGGAAGTATTGCTTCAGGACCTCTTAAACTATACTTGTCCCATTACAAGAAAACAGTTAAGGAACCATTCTACATTGATCAAAAGAGGGAACAGACTCCTGAGGTCAGATAGCCTCTCTCTAAAGCCTGAAATGATAGGCTGCTCTGTATCTGCTGAATTCTCCCTAAACAGCTAGTTGCTGTTTTTTCTGAGAGAGAGGTCATCTAGTCTTTAAAGCTGTTATGGTGTGTGTAGGAGATTATCACCAGTGCTTTATACACCAGCCTGCTAATTGTTTCAGGGGAGGCTGTATTCTAAGAGAAATGCTGTCTGCAGGATGTTTTCAGCAGGGTGTCTTTTTTTACTGTAGAGCTGAGATACATGGACACATAATAAGGAACAAAAGAAACAGAGATGGCATTGTCCAGTGTGTTACAGTAAAGCTATTGAATTACTTGCCAAAGGAGGACCTTGAGTGAAATGCTTCTGTGAGGAATTTTGAAAAGCATCTGCTGGTGTCACAGCCATTACCAGTGCTGAATTAGTAGCCATGCAGAGGACACTGCTGCTTACCAAAGGTGATGATTTGCAAGCAGGGGCCAGGAGGGATGTTTTTTTTTTCATTTATGCAGAACACTTCATATAGGTTGTTATACCACATAACTGACCTCTGCAGATGGAGAAGAAGAGCAGGAAATAGGTTTTCAATAAAAGAATATAAGATACATTAAAGACATCACTCACTTGGTCATATGTCTGTTTCCTTAGACGTAATAGCAGTAACAGGGAACATTCTAAGCTGCTCTGCAGTAACTCTGATACATGTGAGGTAATTTACTTTGGGGTAGCCTTACAGGGGATCTGTAGCCAACTGTGTTAGATTCTGGCACAGCTGAACTCGGCAGCCTGAGCAGGCAGGTTTCCCTCTGTGCTTGAGCTCTCCCAGATTACCTCACATTTCTTCAGGGATGAGTGTGGAGGTAACTGGTTACCTCTCTGCCAATTATTCAAGTGTCCATTACCCAACTAAATGCCATATGTTCCTGGAGGAAACAGACATTTGCGTTATTTTTTCATTACTTTATTCACCTGAATATTGACTCCCTGACTGTATTCCTTCACCATCCCTGGGGCTGCAGAATAGCTGTAGTATTAAGCAATTATTTATGGGAGAGCCATTGATGCATGTGACAAGAAACAGTATTAATGATGATGTCTTTTAGCCTGTAAAATAGCTTCCCCAAGTAAACTGGTGGAAGTCTCATCACTTTGATGTTTTAAAACCAGCTTGGACAAAGCACTGTAATACACTGCAGGGAACAATCTTGGAGTGACAGCAAGATTAAATAATGGATTGCTCTCTCATTCAGCCTAGCAAAAAGCCATGTGAGAGTATTCAGGATACTCCAGGGATGTGCTGGTTTGGCTTGTCCTTTCGGGGATATCTGTTGGCAGTGCTCCTGTGCAAGCACTAGGTTAGAGTTGTCTCTGGGGACACAGAGAGGGAGGAGGAAAGGGAGAAAGAGTGTGAGAGCATGGCATGTTGCATATATGGCCCTGACCACCCTGTCTTTAGGACATTCCCCCTCACTGCCCCTGCACCAGTTATCCCATGTTACAAGATGTTTCACTTATTAAAACCCTTACTGGCTCCGATCAGCCTCACATTTGCTCAACTGTTCTGACAATCCTGTGGTTTTCCTTTCTTTACCTTCACTTCCCTGTATGTTGTTGCTGGAGTAACTGGTAAACCAATGATTGGCTACTGAGAAAAGGCTGGTATGCTGAACCCCAGCAAACCACCATGGTGGTTTTGTACAGATTTGGCCAAAAATGCATACCATGAAGAGATTGACAGTTCATAGACTTATGCCACAGTGCAAAGAGTGAATTATGGTGATTTTTCTCTGCTGACCTGTCAAAACCTCTGCTCCCCAAGTACTTGGAAGTGAGGAATTAAATACAAATGCTTTCTGTAGAAGTGAAATTCCAGGTAAGAGCCCCCCACATTTATGGTCTTTAGAAAAGTTAAACCAGGGTGTATTATTTTATTGTTTGGTTTGCTGACTTTCTGCCTGTTAAAATGGTTCTTGTTGATTCCACTGTCTCCCTGAAGACAGAAAACAAAGATGACAAACGCCTGTCAGGAGGGCAGCTCTAAAGCTGTCATCTGCATTTTCTCAGAGGAAAATTAGAATTCATTGTCAAACTTGAAATTTCTCATGGCAATATTTCAGTTATGCAAAAACTACTTCTAGGCAGGACATTCCTTAGCTAGCTTCTTATAAGAATGCATCCTTTTTTTCCCTTTCACCCACTTAGCTCTTAAATGATTATAGCTCTTGTCATAAACTTACCAGACAATGTAACATAATGGATCTCCTGTCACAGCCAGGGCATCTAGGTTTTCCCTGAGTAGTATTATTTAATAATAACGGTCAAAGTGTGCAGTAAAATGCAAGTGGAAGCTGCTGCTTATTTCAGCTGTGGCTAGAGTTTGCTCCATCACTAAAGGAAAGCTATTTAAAATTGCTCTTTACAAAATAAGGATACCTTTTTCTAACCAGAAGCAGAGGAAGCAGCATCATCTCAGCCTGAGTCAGGCTGAGGTCTGAGTTAGGCACAGTCTGCAGACCTGGCTGCTTCTGCCCTCCTCCTTCTCTTGCCCTCTCTTGGTGGGAAGGCATCGCTCAGCTACAAAAGATAATGCAGATAGGAAGGTAAGGTTGCCTGATGAGACTTTGTTTTGCTGATTTTGGTGCTGTCACCCACCAGCTTGTTGCCCTTTGCTCTGTGGGATCACTTGAATCCCTTTGAAAAAAAAAAATGCTTCTTCTCTCTTACACCCCATGAAACCCAGCTGCTGTTTCCCTACATCCTGGGCTCTGCTGCTTCATGCCTGATGTTGGTGCAGCTGACAATCACTTTCCTGACTGTTGGAAAATTGCCAAGGCAATGGTCTCCCTCCTGCCACCAGCCTCCAGCGGAAGCAATATTGATGACAATCTTCCCCCTGATAGAAGAATACTCTTGCTGACCAAATCTGAATGAACTACCAGGAATCCACCTCAGCAATGACCTCTGCCATGACCAAATCTGAATGAACTACCAGGAATCCACCTCAGCAATGACCTCTGCCAGACCCCAAGAAAGTGGTTTCTCATGGTCTTTGGAGAGGGCCCTGTAAGCTCAATCTTGCTTTCCACCTTACTAAAATAAAGCATAGAAATGCTTCCTGTGTTAAAGGGAGGTGTTTGGGGAGGTAAGGTTGAGTGTGCTCTCCTTCTAAAGCCATTCTGTTGAAACCTCTTTTTGTTTGTACTTCCCTTCCCAAATCTGCTTTGTATGGAAGTCACAGGAAGGAACTGGATCCTGGCACAGCCTGCTCAGACTCACAGAGAAAAAGGCTCTACCCGGAAGAGAGGCATAGCTGGCTGAATCACAGAGCTGTCTGATATTTCAGCTACAAACCTGAGACTCCAGCTGAAATGCATGTGATGGCTGGAGTTCAGCCCCTATTCGGCAAGAATCCATCTTGCAAAGTGAACCAGATTTGCACCTCTTTTGTCCCAGCTGGCATCTCCTGCCTGAGAAAGGCCCACTGCTGTGCTACAATGTATAACAATAATAATAATAACAATAATAATAATAATAATCTGATCCATCGAAGCTTTTGATCAAAGAGCTTTCTCATTTCCTTTCCTTATTTGTTTTCTTTTCTTTCTCTTTCATTCCTTGCCCCCTTTACTGCCTGATTATTCCAGACAACTGTGTCTGATGGCCTAGGGAAGTTGACTGTAGTTGTAAAAGCCTTCATGAGGCTGGTGGGTAGGAGTATACTAGTCTTACATACCCTGATGTTGGCTTGCAGCAAAGGCAGTATCTAAGCTAATTAAGTACAGCACAGCTTTGGTCTGTGTGCCTTCAGTCCCTTCTGACTGCTGACTGTTTTCTCTCCTTCAGGACATTCCCCTGTATTGGGTCAATGTCCTGTAGGGAGAGTACTCTCCCTACTCTCAACACCCTGCTCCTGCCTCTCCAGCAGCCCCTGCATGGGACTTGGAAGATTCATGATCAAGCGCTGCTTGACCATAATCTTTTTGTTTGCCGTTTTTGGGGTTTTTTTCATCCAGTGCCATCTGTGTGTCAGCTCTCCATCTGTACAGCTGGGAAGTAATGCTACTCACTCCATTCTCCTGGGAGAACTTCTTATGACAAGGTGCTACCTCCAGCTTTGAGCTGTGCTCACCTGGATCAGCCCAAAAACAGCTCACACCCTACACCTCATAGCAGGCTCCCACCTCCCTGTGCCCCCTCCTCTCTGTGCCCTCTGTCCGAAGGCATATCTGGATGGACTGGTCATCACACTGACACATATAACCCCAGCTCCCAATGCACTTCATGGCACATAAGGAATAGGTGGTGCACAGCACAGCATGGTTTTTCTTTTCCCTTAGTGCGGAAATGCCTCCCCTGCTCTGTCTCAGAATTGTGCATCTCGCCCTCCTTCAGAAGCCTGCTCTGTGATCAAGGGAGCTTTGTGTCATGTTTCACCGACGCCCAGTTGAAGCACCCAGACTGAGATCACTGAAGAGAAAAACCTCCATTTGTTCTAAAGGCATCCCTCCAAATCTCATCACAAGCAATCAGACAAGCTTGGCAGAATGAACCCTTTTTTTTGTGTTATAAACAGAAAGAAATAATATACAGTCTAAGCTCCTAACCATGCTTAAATCAGTTTATTCTGATATATTCACTCAGCATGTCATTGACAAAAGATCTGTTAGAATATTTTTCTCTGACTAGCTTCCTGACTGTCTATTTTTAATTATAACAGAATTAAGTGATTGCTGCTGTAGATTAGGTTTACCTGAAGAACATCCCCATTGATGACTTTATTTTCATACCTTAGCGTAGGCCTTTTGGCTTGGCACAGCATTATAGTCTTGAAATCCATTACTCCAAAGGCAAGATATTCTGAAAAATAATGATGTGTCTGCAACAGCAACTCATCTGCACCTAGACAATGTCTATATTTGAAGATAATGTATTAGCAACAGCTAGAGGATGACACTTTTATGTATAACAAATGAATCTGGAATGGGAAACAGTTAATGTGTTCATACCCTTGTTAATATTGTGAAGTGAACTTTTTGTCTCATGCTGGAGTTATTCCATGCCACCACCTGAAGACTAAATTATTGACACAAACAAAAAGAACTAGCCCTGGTTTGTCTGTGAAGCTGTGACTGGTTGACCCTGGCTGGATGCAAGGTGCCCACCACAGCCACTCTGTTACTCTCCTCCTCAGCTGGCCAGGGGAGAGAAAATACAATGAAAGGCTCGTAGGTTGAGATAAGGACAGGGAAATCACTCAGCAATTACCATCACAGGCAAAACAGACTCTACTTGGGGAAAAATTAATTTAATTTATACAAATCAAATCAGAAAAGTGAGAGACAAAACCAAATCTTAGAACATCTTCCCTTTCCCCTGCCTTCTTCCCAGCCACAGCTTCACTCTTGATTTTCTCTCCCTCCTCCCCTCGAGCATCACAGAGGGACAGGGAATGAGGCCGTGGTCAGTTCATCACACATTGTCTCTGCTGCTAGCTCCTCCTCAGGGAAGGACTCCTCACACTCTTCCCTGCTCCAGCATGGGGTCCCTCCCACTGGAGACAACCCATCATGAACTTCTGCAACGTGAGCCTTTCACATGGGGTGCATCCTTCAGGAACAGACTGGTCCCATGTGGGTCCCTTACATAGGGTGCAGCCCTTCTCTTCTCAATGCTGCTGGTGTTGCACAGTTGGATTTTGTCCCCCTTCTTAAATATGTTATTCCAGAGGTGCTACCACCATCGCTGATGTGCTCAGCCTTGGCCAGCAGCGAGTCTGTCTTGGCTGACATTAGCTCTATTGGACATGGGGGAAGCTTCTAGCAGCTTTTTACAAAAGCCACCCCTGTAGACCCCTGCTATTGCAACTTTGCCATGCAAAGCCAACTCAGAAGCCTATAAAGTCTGTGCCATACGAAAAACAAACTCTCAAAAGTAGCAACATTCATAAAGACAAAGGGCTGAGCCAGCAGAACTTTGGCAGTTTTGGTGTATAACTGTAAATGAATAGTAAATCATGCATGGAAAAGACTTCATCTCCTGTGCTCGGTAGCAAGACAGGAGGCTTGAAGCAGAAGTATGTTCTGAATATGGAAACTCCTACCTTTCCCTGGGGAGAAACACAGAGCTCACACCAATTCCAGATGAGGCAGGCAGCCCCATGTTTCTTGCTGAGGCACTGAGAAACGGGGTGTCCTACACTGCAGCAAATCCTTGCCTGCTGCCATGGGAGAGCTTTCAAGTCAGCTCTGCCCTACACCAACAGGAGCTCAGAAGCCTGAAGCAACTAATAGATGTCTGAGTATCTGCAGGAGCTCAGAGAGCAGAAAGTTGTTTGGTCTGTTGGTTTTGTTGTTTGCTTGGGGTTTTTAAAACATGATGGTATATTATTTACTATTAAAACACTCAAATTAAAGATTTTGACATGGTTGATGACCCACTATGAGAGTTGCTGACAGAAGAATACTGAATTGTGTTCTACCATGATTTGTTAGAAAGGTGCCACAAAACTGAACAGGATGGAGGGAAGAATGACAAAATGTAATTCAAAGACTGGAGGTTGAGAAAGAACAAAAGAGCCTGGTGCCTTGCACAGAAAGACTTAAGGAGCTCAATCTGATTTAGTTAATCAAAAATAAGATTGAGAAGCAGTGTGGCTACAGGGTATAATTACCCACATGGGGAGAAAATATTGGCTACAAAAGGGATCTTTAATCTAGCAGAGAGAGACATAAAAAGAACTAATTACCAGAAGGTGAAGCCCAGCAAATCTAAGGGAGTAATGGGGCACAAATTCTTAGGAGCACAGATGATTAATCACTGGAAAAAAATACCAAGGGGAACAGTGGTTTCTCCTTCTGTGTAGTCAGGTCGAATGCCTCTCTGTAAGACCTGCTTGCCACATGAGATGCCAGACTCCATAGGGACACTCCCTAGGAAAACCTATGGCCTGTGTTGCACCAGACCAGTTTTGGGCTCTTCTTTCATCTCACTTCCACTTTCCGTCAGCATCTCTTCTGCACAAAGACCCACAGCCCCACACCAATACTAACATTTTCCCACATTAACATTCCCATCTTAACTTTTTCTTCTGCTTCTTCCACAGCCAGTGCTGGGAGAAAGGCTTGGATGCCCAGCCTTTTGCTGGTCCTGATCTCCATCCTTTCCATGGCCTGGACACCTGCCCTCATTTTCCCCACATCACACTTGACATCTCCCCACTTTGCTCCTTACAGCCTGCTCTGTTTCGTTACATGCATTCCTACAAGAGCTGTTTGTGCTACTGAGCAGCAGAAGGAACAGGGGCAAGGAGCTCCAGGGCAAAATCTGTCACTATCTACTCCCACTTGCAGGCCACCCATGCTTCCCTCATAAGACACTTCCTGCAGTGGGAGCTATCCTCTGAGGGACACTCAAATTCAAGAAGGGGCTTCCCAGGCAGAGTTCTGTTTGTGCTATCATACACCTTGCAGCATTTGGCCCTGGGGAAATGTCTCTTCTGCCTCTGTTCTGCTTGCCCCTTCCCACCCCAGCAAACTACCAAAGTAGTTTCTCCCCGTTTTATAGCCAAACCACACACACTGCTTCTTTGGTAATATATTCACTACCACAGCTGGAGCATCTGTAACCTGCAGAGCCTGTGCCAGTCTGTAGACAGAAAGTTTCAATGGATCAATGCAGCTTTGCAATAGAAATAACCTGCCTGCCATTCAGGGCCAAACGCGTTTTGAGGATGGCTCCATTGGTGGAGCCCATTTGTCGGGAATGGTGCAAAGCTCCAGAGTCCCACCAGAGCCCTCACTAAGCCTGGGCAAGTGACTCACATTAGTTTCTAAAAATGTCTTTATTTTTTTTTGTCTTCAGCTTGCAAGGCAACTTTATCTCTTTCTCCCAGGAGTGGGACGTGGCTAACGTAATCTATGCATTTTTCATCAACAGTGTGGATTACTAGAAACAACCATATCTGGACCTCAATTTAAAGTTGCCAGTCAATTCCAGCTGGCACAAAATGCTGCCTTCTGGGTGGCTGAAGGCACAAAAGACATGAAAAGCTTCTGCCCTAGTCCCTTCCTTAGCCTGTAGATAACCTCTGACATCAATTCAGTCTCATTTTTCAAACAAGCTGAGGGATCGAATCCCTGCTCTGTGAAGGACCAGATTTGAATCTGTGGCCCCTGCTGACAGCTGGGCTCCTCCGAGCCAATGCCTCATCAGAGGAAATGACACAAAACAGCTCTGATCAAAGGGGAATCTCTGTGGAAATTATTCAAGTGGGGAACAAGTGTATTCCCAAGCCCAGGAGCCTCTAAGGAATGTCATTAGGTTTTCCTTGAAGACAACTTCACTGCCATCATTGGCACTAACAATGCAAAAATCTCTATTCTCCCCACCTCATACTCCCATTCCCTCATTCCCTCCAAAGAAAGCAGTCGTCCATGCAGAGTGCTGACCCCAAAAAAGGAAAACTGCCAGAGCTCCCATGAACTCTAAGTGGGACTTAGTGACTTTTTTTCTACATGAAAAACTGCTTGGAGGCTGCGGTGATGGATGAGATATAAAACTCTACAGAAAAGCCAGAGAACTTGACCCTGAGTTTCTAGGTCAGCTGTCAAAGAAATAACCCTAATTTCTTGCACTCTGGAAATGAGTGCTGAATAAGGAAATTGCACAGATGAGGAGTGAAGCTTGGAAATGCAGATGAAATCTAATCCACACAACTCCAACCTAATTTTAACGTCAGATACAGTTCCAGAGCAATCTCCGAAAGCACGGTCACTCTACCTGCACCATTTCTATTGCCCCGGGGATAGCTCTGTAAGATGTTGCAACTGTAAAGTTTAGATGCAAGCCTGAGATTCTCCTGTGGCTTTCCTAATATCAGAATGCCTGAGCTTACACCTTTTTTTTTTTTCCCTTCTAGTGTTGTAAGGCACAGGGGAAGCCATGAAGTAGCAATAATTCAGTATGTTAAATATACACACATGCATGTACATATTTATAAAGAAAGAGAGAAGAAGAGAGCTAAGAAATTGCAAAATCCATGAGAAATTTGCAATTGACTTTTTTCCCTTCCGTTTTTCCCTTACCATTTTTTTTCTATTTATAGTGCAAAATAGGCCTTAAGCTCCAGTTCTAAAATATTTGTTGCAGTAATTCCCTTTAGCAGAGAATCCTTATTTACTACTTGCATCCTCACTTCAAACAAGAAATATCAAACTGCAAGCACAGAAGAACTGAGGTTAAAGGAAGGTGCTCCCATTTTGCTCAGAATGGAATTCCTAGAAGCATTTATTGTGAACTGTATTTGAAATGTTCACTGAATTTTCAGTGGAAAAAAAAAAATCCATCATTTCTGGAGCCTTTGTAGGTGATGTTTATCTCTTGGCCCCAGTTATACAGCATGGAGTAAGGTCACAAAACCAAATACTCTATCACACAATCATTTAGTGCTGGTGAGGAGCAGGGGAAGGCTTCAGTGGTGAAAAGCTGAGATACCAAGAAAGAAACATCTTGGTAACAGGTGTGACCTCATTTTTGATGTCAGCAGCCAAATATTGGTGATAATCTACTGAAAGTTACTGGAAATCAAGCATCAGAAGGTATAAAATTACATTAGGATCCTGCTTGCAGCTGCATTCAGGATAGCGCACCGATGTTTTTGCCATGCTAACAACACTAGTCAATTAGCAAACCTTCCAGGCCAGACTACCAACTGAAAAAAGAGATGCTAATCCAGTCTCTGAAGCACTGCAGTGCACAAAGAGTGGGCTCACTCCATATGTTCTCTCCTTCCTTGCAGAGTAAACGTCAATGTTGCTTTTGCATATTTAATGACAGTTTTTCTACAACCCACTGAGCCTAGGAAATATTAGAGGAGCTATGAGTGATTAAATTCAACGGGAGTGAGGCCATCTCATCTCTCCATTCTTTAAAGTTGGTGGAAAATGTACACCAGTAAGAGGTGCAGGTAGTAAATCCCCCAAAACAAAGCTGCCAAAGCTTAAAGTTTACCCCAAAGAGGCAGCCCAGTATGTGTTCATGCACAAGCCCCTGCCAGTCCAGCGTCTTAATGCTTGTTGGCAGCCCCTGTACTACACCCAGTCTCACCCTGATGTCTCTACAATGGGATTAAGTAATTTCTAAAGCAAATAAATAACAGGAGGCTATGAATCATGAGGCTCTTATTCCTTCAAAGGTTCCTAATCCTCAGCAGAAACCTTCTAATGATGCAATCAGCCGCAAGAAAGGAAGCTTGAGTCATCATAGGCCCTGGATAAAATTATATGTGTGTAATACACAATTGCCTCTTTGTTTAGATAAGCTGGTTTTATTACCAGTAAACCCTCTGATTGACTGTAATAAGGAGGAATGGTTTGATATTTGCCCTGCTGCAAGCTGAGAGACAACATGCTGTAATGCACTCACTCTCTTCCTTCCACTTAAGTGCTGAGAGATGGATCACAAATGGACATTTGCAAATCATGAAAAATGTGCCTTATCTGTGTCCAGCACAGTGCTATCATGCACCTGCTCCACCTCCACACATCCCTGCCCATCTGCCTCCCTCCCTCCCTCCCTTCCTAGGAGTCACTCAGAAGTGGGATAACTCACACAAGGCTCTTTATGCTCAGTTCTGTCTTGTGGCTCTGATGCTCCCACAGGCCAGAACTGGGAGAAGTCATAGCAGCTACAGCACCAGACTTTTGGTGTGGCATCCCCAGACTGGCACCCAAAAGCTCTGCTAAGGGCTCACAAGCCCTATGGCTCATGGAAAAAGAGTGCAAGTATGTCAGAGTAGCCTGAATATGGCATCAAGCAATGTAATGAGAATATGACTGAGAAGGGCTTAGCACTTGGGATCTCCTGTCTTTTAGGAGAGCAGGAGTGCTCTCTTCAGCACTACAGGGACATGTTCCCAGTCCCTCTTTCCAAAGCTGGAGAGGCGAAGGTTTGACCCTATCCAGTAATAGGTTTGGGGCACTCTTTTCCTAGTGAGAAACCCAAATTAACTTCCTGCCTTGTAAAGACAGACTCACACCTATCTTTCCCAGCATTCGAGTCACTTAACAACCCATTCATCTTTTAGGCTTTCCCAACCCTTATCCAACATGGGCTACGAAGCAGATGGGAATGGTTAATCACCAGGTCAGGCAGCAAGAAAGTACAGGGGATTGTTGCTCGCTACTCCACTGATCAGAGTATTTGCCTGGGCAGAGAGAACATCTGGATTTGGCATTTTACTCTAAACAGTTGTTGATGCATTAGGCAACAGTTTCCCAAGGCAGAGCTTATTAGCTTGGCCACATTAATACAACTTGAACACCTTTAAATTGCAATGCTGCTTTGTGGAGAGACCCAGATGGCAAATGCCTGGCCTCGACGTCTCTGGGCAAGTCCATCATTGTTGCAGGAAGAGTCATATAACAGCAGAGGACACAGCATGTATGGAAGCCATATATGCTTTTTACTTGCTCAGATTCCCCAAATGAGTGCCAGTGCTCTGGCAGACCCTTTGATACCTGCTTCTAGAGCTTTTATAAAAAATACGTACTAACATCATTCATAAGCTCTTCAACTGTGCCCTGTTAAGCAAATCCTTGCTTATTACCTGCCTTTCACAGTCTGTTGCTAACTTATTGCCTCTTGTCTCCACCTCCTTTTGCAGATGCTGCAAGAGTTGCTCAAAGACTAGAAGACAATGCTCAGTAGAAAGAGTTTCACAGCCTTTTTCCTGCAGTAGGCAGCTTCCCTGTCACCTTTAATAGCTGTGGGATTGGACCTCTTTTTGTTAGTGTTTTAACTAGGCTTGCCAAAGGCTCACTGTTACAGCTTCAGTGTAGGAATTGCAAATGTTCATCATTTGATCAACTGCCAAATGCTTCTTCAGGAACAAGGAGAGGGATGGATGCTTAGTGAAGCCAGCTTGCATCGTGAGCTACAGCTTTCTGTCTCCCACATTTTAGATTGCACCCATGTTCAAAGTGCAGCAAAGGCCATAAATTACCAAAAACTATGAAGTTCAATCACAAAAAAAGATAAGAATAAAATTCAGGAGTATTTTTCTTCCTGTCCTCTGTCTCTTTCTTGTAGACCACAACAGTAGGAGAGAAGTCTGTGTGTGCTGAGAGTGTTTCCTTTTCTGAAAGTCTACATCCTTTAAATCTCTTTTAAGTTCTAAAGCATTTGAAACATAGCCAGGCCATTATGCATTAAGATTAGGGTTGCAGGGTATATTGGTATTTAAAAAAATAAGCCTGTAACCCTATTTTATAAAGACAAGCTCCCCACACATGCTGTATGCATTTTGGTCATTCTGTTGGAGCCAAGGGAACGGCTCAGAGCATGCAAAGTTAAGCATTTGTACAAGTCTCCTCAAGACCAGCATTATAAGGCAAAATTAGGAAGGAAAGACATAAAGGGAAGAAGAAAAAGCCTTTACAACACATCATTGGTATGGGATTTTCAAACATTCAAATGCCAATTAAATAAAAGTCTATTTCCTTCATAATAATGCTGGGCATTGCCACTTGGGCATTGCCACTTGGGCATTGCCAC
Organism: Psittacus erithacus; assembly: GCA_009867235.2. Taxonomy (NCBI): domain Eukaryota; kingdom Metazoa; phylum Chordata; class Aves; order Psittaciformes; family Psittacidae; genus Psittacus; species Psittacus erithacus. Next base: position 24,444 of record WYDI02026100.1, read on the forward strand.
TCAGGTATTGCTATTTCTATGGCAAATCACAGTTTTTAACTGCCAGCTATTTTGCCCATATGAATTGTTGAAATGGGTCACAAGATACAATTGGAGAAATATATTCTGCTTCTCATTGTCACTTTAAAATGGTCTGAATGCTTTATATGTAAAATTTTCCAAACTATTCAGCAATCACGGCAAACTTCAGCCTAGAAGGTGGGTATTTCAGAAGCCACAACTATTGAAAAACAGGGTTTCACAATAAAACCAATTTTTCCATCTTAAATACAGAGCCAGTTGTAACTTACCTTAATACCTGGTAATACAGTCTTATAAATACACAAATAATATCGGTTTGCATATAGTGCCTTGATTCTAGGCTTTTAAGAGTTCCAGCAAGAAGAAACTAACAAAATATGAAGAAATGTGACAAAAAAGTGAGGGCTTTTTTTCCATTCACTTTTGAAACACAAGAAGCATAAAGATGTTAGTGTTCCTAGGCATTGGAAGAACTGGTAAGATATTGGCTTACTTGGTTTTACAGAGGGATCGTTCTGCTATGAACTTGCAAGGATTTTAGAGTGATAAATGTAAAGGAGTTTTTCATGCTTTCCCCTACGCTAAACAAGAGACCCCATCACCACAAACCAAATTCTCCAACTTGAGCACGAGACTCTGCTGTGTTGCAAGAGCGTCTTTGGAAGATCAACTATTACAGCAAAGCAAAAAGCCAGTGCCTTAAACTCCAGAAGGAAAGCTACCTTTCCACCTCTCAGAAAGAAGCCCCTACCAATACAGAAAGCAAATATTCAATATTCATCTGGTTAACTCCAAGATGACGATGATGATGATGATCATGATGATGATTAATGCTGCAGTGTTCCAACCGAATTATTTTCTTTAGTCACAAGACTTAACACTGCTGAAGTCATTGAAAAACCTCCTCCCAGCTGAATGGGAAGTGGTCAGTCTTACAGAGAACACTTGGGATGATAAGACAAATAGTGCAAAATGGCAGCAATATGTGGACAGATACGTTGCTCACATACGTCACAGCCACTGTTAATCACAGCAGGTTTTGGCTCACTGTGGTATCCTGAGGTTATATCCATATGTCTGTATACATGTAGCTGAACATACTTTTTAGCCCTCTGGTCATGACAACTCCTCTATTTCAAGTTAACGTTGTGCCTGATACTTGCTATGAGCCCATACAGCATTTGGTAGGAGTTCTTTTTAATTTTTAATGGAAGATATGGTGTGATTCCTTGGGGCAGCAGATATGCTCCATAGGAAGGCTTGGTCCTTTGGAAAGATAGGATAGCCAGTTTCCAGAACCACACACAAACTCTGGCTTCTGCCAGATACAATTCCTCAGCCAGGATTAAAGCAGCTACAGAAAAACATCAGAAATGGCAATACGCTTAACAGTACTTTCTAATCACTAGTCAGTATATAGTACCAGAGGATGTAATTCTAAATCTGTTCCTGTGAAACACAACTTGCCTTCATTTGCTTTGTTTGTTGGAAGACAAATAGTACCTTCTTTGTTGAGATATGTAACTCCACCTAAAGTGCCAAAGATTGTTGAATTTTGACTCCTTGTTCTTTCGGAATAAATGTGTTCTGTAATGCCAAAGAAGGATGTAATTCTTGGCCATTTACACAGCATATGCACTGGCCTGAATTGCAATTTCCTGCCAGTGCATATGCTGACACAGTAGAGCTGCAGACTGCCTAGTCCACTGTCCTACATCTGACAGCCATGGATGCAGTTGTATCTAAAAGAGACAGCCCTAATCCCATCCTCACCTCAGAACCATTGCACCTTTCTTTCAACACTGCCTCAAAGCTTTCACTGGCACCAGGGATCTTACACCCTGCCTGTACAAAAGACACATCCCTCATTTATGCTGCACAAACTGTGGCCTCCCAGAAGCTCTCCTAGGTGACAGAATGGCAGGGAAAATACCTTTTCAGAACAGAAGTTCACACAGTACCACCCAAAGCAGATACTGTGGTAGCAGCTATAACAGCTCAGCTGCCATTATCATTTTCTTCCTCCCCACTAGACTTTGTACTGCTTTGGAGTGGCTAAGGTGATGCTAACGGCACCTTTGTTACTATTTGGGAGTATGAGGAGTTTCGGATGTGGCAGACTTTGCAAGGATGCGAAGTGACATTCAAGTCAGATCTAGCCCTAGGGCAGGGAAGCAGAAAGTAAATTCAGGCAAATATTATTGAGTGATTTTGTTGTTCTTAGTATTCTTTTCTTTTTTTTACTTTCTTGCTGGTGTAATTGATCCTTTGGAAATTAAAAAAGAAAGATTCAGCAAATTTATTTTGGATTATAACGAATAACAACTTATGGGACAATTGCAAGCTGCCTGAATTAAGACAAAACATAAATGTGTAGACGCACGCAGAGAAAAAGGAGAAGGAGAAATGGAAATTATAAAGTAACATTCATGATTTATAAAAAATTCTTCATTTTACTGCTAATCATAATGGACTCCTGCTGCTTATAACCTTATTGTAATCAAAAGGGTATATTCATTTCTTGCATAGTTATGTGCACATAACTCCTACTGAAGCTAATAATTGTTATGTGCTCACTGTGAGGGGCAAAGAGGTGCCACACAATTAAATCATTTGCTATAGCTGCATAGTAACTGATAAAAATAGTCTAAAATGTTATAATTATAGATAACATTGACCATTTTTAATTTTTAAGATGATGTATAGCATCAGCCCTTTGGCCTTGTGATTTGGGGAAGACAGAATTGGTCACAGGCAGTGAAGCAGTGGGAGGACAGGTTTCTCTGTATGGTCAAGCTCTCTACAGGCTTCCAGCAAGTCTTGCTACATGCTGTATGGAGATTGCTTAATCACTTTTCAATGAAGCTTCTCATGGGCGCCTGCTGGGCTGGGCAAAGTCACGTCACCATCCCTAAAGATGTGGAAGAAATGTGTCTTGGTGGGACCAGACAGAGCACAGAAAATATCATACATAGCAGCTTTGAAGAAATACCAGTGAAGTCTGTACTGACCAGCAGGAAATTAATATTGCTTTTTCAAAGGTATTAAGGAACCTGCAAGCAATTTTCTTGAGTACCTTGGTTTGGTGTATTTTAGATGCAATCCATTGGTCAGGTCTAGCATCAGTGTTCAAAACAGTGGCAGGATGTTCAGCTGGTGCAGTTAATTGCTGTGTTCCCTTCTGAGAAAAGCAACCCAGATCTCTTGGACAGTGTAACCACAGCTGCAGGTGAACAAGAAAAGAATCCTATTTATATATGAATAGTGCTGTTTTGGCCATATCATTTCAATTTTGTATGACAGTGTCCTGGGTTCAGCAGTAGCAGTCATTTTTCTCCTTAGTAGCTGGTGCAGTGCTGTGTTTTTGATTTTGGTCTGG
>WYDI02026102.1:365-19494 GCA_009867235.2 Psittacus erithacus
TGCGTCAGCCTGCTGCTGCCTACGCATGGGCATCGGGTTAATGCTTGTGAGCATCAGCTCTGAGAGATCTAGAAAAAGAAAATGTCATCTAGACTGGACTAGAATTAACTAAAGTAAACTAAAATTAACTAAACTAAACTAACTTTCTTTATAAATAAATAAAATACCCTTTCCACCTGTAACCTGATTTGTGTCTGATTTGTGTCTTTGAAAGCGGTTTTGGTGCTGAAAACCCCTTGGCATTTCAGGTGAATGATGGTCACATCATTATACAACTCACCGTGAGTGCAGGGAATGAAATGAAACGGAACGGAACAGAACGGAACAGAACAGCTATGATATGTTACACCTATAGTTCTGCATGACAAGCTCTGACCTAGGTCTGAGGCAGCCGTCTGCAGTGCAGGCCCCAAGGGAGGCCGGTCCCAGGCACTGATGTCTATGAGCACCCTCTGTCCCTGACAGAAGTAGACCTGCACTACTCCTGATTACAGCGGGACAATCACCTCTTCCTCATTTTTTTGCTGGGGTTTTTTTTCTGTTCCTAGCTCCCAGCTTCCGGGATTAATGCCATCCTTCTTTTCCGTATGCGCTGTGGTGGTCGCCTGGGGCTCCTGCACAGTCTGGGCCCGGAGCAAGCAGCACAGCTCCCTCCCAGCTCCCCTGACACCTTTCAGCTACTGACAGTGCCCCGCAGCTCAGCCCCTGCTGCGGGAGGACCTCCACCAGGGCGCACCGGGTGCAGCCCCGCCCGCTGCGCACCCTCGCCTCAAAGAGGCCACTGCAGGCACTTTCTGCGCCCCGTGCTCTGCGCTGCAGCCTCCCCTCTCATCGGCTCTGCCTGGCGCCGACGCTGCCACCGCCGGGGCAGCCAGAGCAGAGCTCCCAGACCGGGCCCGGGCCCCGCGGCGAGCGCTCCCCACCCCGCTCGCTGCCCGCTCCCGCGGCCGACGCCCACCGCCGCGCCGACCGCTCCTGCTCCTCTCGGGGCGGGGCCTCCCTCCTGGCTCCGCCCCCTGTGAGTCCCGGCTCGCCTCAGCGGAGCTGCGGGCTCCTGGGCAAGGCCTGGCGAGGGCTCGAGGCTCCCTCGGTGGCTCTCGCCGCTCTGAACTGAGGCCCCTGGACGCGGATTTTCCCTCTCTCCGGGATTGAAGGCTCCTCTCTGGAGCTACTCACCCCGGCACCGCTGTGCCATCCCAGATCTTGGAGCAGATTCTCCTGGGAAGCACGCTAAGACACATGAAAACCAACGAGGTGGTTGGTGACAGCCAACATGGCTTCACTAAGGGGAAATCCTGTCTGATCGATTTGGTGGCCTTCTATGAAGGTGCTACAGAAAATAGTTCTGCATGACAAGCTCAGACCTAATTCTGAGAGGCTATCTGCTGCAACGAATCAAGGTGAGCCTGCATCAGCACTGATTACAGCAGGACAATCAGCTCTTCTAAGTGGCAGGTCATGCTGTGTGTGATGCATGCAGTTTCCCCTCTTGGCTGCCAGGACACATTGCTGACTTGCACTGAGCCTTCTGCCAGACAGTGCCTCCAGATCGATCCCTTTGTGCAGGGCTGCTCTCCAGCCACTCCACTCCCAGTTTACACTTGTGGCTGGCATTCCTCCATCCCGGGTGCAGAATTCAGCATCTGCTCTTGTTCAGTTTCATGCCATTGGTGATGGCCCAATACTCCAGTCTATCTAGATCTCTCTACAAGACCTCTTGTCCCTCAGGAGAGTCAACAGCACCTCTCAGCTTAGCATCATCAGCAGACTTGCCAATGCTAAATTCAACTCGTGCATCCAGATCATTGATAAGAAGATTGAACAGAACTAGACCTCGAATTGATCCCTGAGGAACACCACTGGCGACCAGTTGCCAGCCAGATGTAGCCCCATTCACTGCAACCCTCTGAGCCCTGCCATTCAGCCAGTTCTTCACGCAGTGCACCATGCATCCTTTCATCTCACAGTGGGACAATGTGTCCAGCAGGATGCCATGAGGGACAGTACCAAAAGCCTCACTGAAACCTGGAAAACCTGTATCCACCACCATCCCTTCACTCATTAGGCAGGTGACCTGATCACAGAAGGATCTCAAATAAGCCCAGCAGGACTTTCCCTTTGAGAACCCATGTTGATTGTTCCCAATGATCGCATTGAGTCACATGCCAGTTTTACATTTCCACAGTAAAGGAGATGTTATAATGAATAAAGTGAGGACTAACATTCTACCAGACCCCACAGATATCTGCGCTGTAATTCGGGGTTTTGTGTTCAGTGGATTGTTTACCGTCGTCTCATACAATTGACCTGAAACCAAAAAACCTGTAGACAAGGTTTAAGACTTCATAGTTCAGAAAAGTGTCTATTGATGAAATCACAGTTACAGAAAGGAAACCTCTTTGCATAGCTAAGAAATAGTACTTTTATTACGTAATTTGTTTTGGCTTCTGTGAACAGAGTTGCAGTTTGAGTTTGCAGTTAGTTTCCATTTATCTGATTTATTGACATAAACAGACATATACCTGTGAAACCAGAAAGGAGTGATTCTTCTGTAAAGGACCATGGGTACAGGGCTGACATTAGGGCCCGTGAATGGATGTGTCAGCCTGTGCCAAAGGACGCGAGTCCTTTGCCCGGCAGAGCAAAGCTTGTCAATACTTCCCTTTACCGAGCATGCAGTGTGTTTCTGTAATATGGAGAAGAGATTTCAATCCATCACCTCCTATGCTCTTCTCTCATCTAGGGAGGGAGGTCACTATTTCTTGAGCCTTTCCTTCTAGAGCCCACCCTTCCCATTTGGTACCAACTCAGGACACCATGTGAAGTTTCCTCAGCGGCTCCTTATCCATCCAGGGAGGTCTCCTGGCCCTCCTGCTGCACTTCCTTCTAGCTGGGATGCAACACTCCTGAGCTTGTAGTAGGTGATCCTTAAATATCAACCAAGAGTCTTGGACCCCCTGCCCTCTAGGGCTATATCCCATGGAACCTTACTAAGCAGGATCCTGAAGAGGCCAAAGTCTGCTCTGTTGAAGTCCAGGCCGGTGAGCTTGCTGCACACTCTTCTCACTATCCTGAGAATCTCAAATTCGACCATCTCATGATTGCTGCAACCAAGGCTGCCCTGGAGCATCATATTTCCAACCAGCCCCTCCCTGTTGGTGAGCACGAGGTCAAGCATGGCATCTCTCCTTGTTGTCTCCTCTGTTAATTGCAGAAGGAAGTTGTCTTCCACACAATTGAGGAACCTCTTGGATAGCTTGTGCCAGGCTGTACCATCCCTCCAACAGGTATCAGGGTGGTTGAAGTCCCCCATGAGAGCAAGGGCCTGTGAGTGTGAGGCTGTTCCTATCTGCCTATAGAGCACTTCATCCACAGAGTCCTCTTGATCCGGCAATCTGTAACAGATCCCCACAATAATGTCTTCCATCGCTGTTCTCCCTTTAACCCTGACCCAGAAACTCTCTGTTGTCTGCTCATCTGTCCCCAGACAGAGTTCCATACTCTCCAGCCTATCCCTAACATAAATGGCAACTCCCCCTCCCCGCCTGCCAGGCCTGTCTTTTCTAAAGAGCCTGTAACCTTCCATTCCAACACTCCAGTCATAGGAGCCATCCCACCATGTTTCTGTGATGCCTATTATATCATACCCCTGTAGACGTGCACACATCTCTAATTCCTCTTGTTTGTTCCCCATGCTACAGGCATTTGTGTAGAGGCATCTGAGCTGAGCTGAGCTTCACATGAAGCCGGCTCATTGGCTGGAGCAGCTGGAATATCTGTACATTGCTCTGAGCATTTATGATAGGTGCTGGCAACTGACTGGGTGTGTTGGGATGGAATGATGTCCCCCCTCCCCCAGCACATCTAGTTTAAAGCATCCTGACCAGTCTGGCAAGCCTCTTACCCAATCTGCTATTCCCCTTCTTTGTCAGACCAGGCCCACCAGCCCGCAGTAGATTTGACCTACTAAATTGAGTCCCATGTTCAAGATACCCAAACCCCTGACTATGGCACCACTGTTCTAACCATTTATTAACCTGGCCAATCCTCCTAGCCTTCTAAGGTCCTCCCCTGTATCCTGAAGAATTGATGAAAAGACAATCTGAGCTCCAGAGCCCCTAACCACCTCTCCCAGGGCTCTGTAGTCCTTTGTGTTCTCCGGGCTACTGCTGTCTATATCACTAGCACCCACATGGATCACTAGAAGTGGGTAATAGTCAGTGGGACTTGCTAGAGCAGTCAGCCTCTCTGCAACATCCCTGATCCATGCCCCTGGTAGGCAGCACACCTCCCTTGAGATCAGGTCAGGCTGACAGATGGTGTCTCTGTTCCCTTCAAAGTAGAGTCCCCTACTATGACCTGCCGCTTTTTCCTGGCAGCACCAGTAGAGATCTTCTTTGCCAGTGCATCAGCCAGTTGCTTCAGGTGCGAGTGTGTTTCCTCATTAGGCCCCTGCAGGACAGCAAAGCAGTTCTGGATGGCGACAACAGGTTTAGGAGGGAGCCCCTTGCTTTTAATTGTCCTCTTCCTCCTTTTTTTTGTTGTTTTCTTTTTGTTGCTGTTTCCCAGTTTCCAGTGTTAGCGGCCTCCTTCTTCCCTCCATGAGGTACAGTGGACCCTTGAGGCCCCTGCACAGTTTGGGCCTGGAGCAAGCAGTTCTGCTTCCTCTAACTTTGTATCTGTCTTTGTACTTAGATGATTGTAAATCTCTTCATCATTATTGCATAATAGCTGCTTTTTATATTTTTCTATTCCATGTAATTGATATGGGTATATAAACTTACGCATAAAAAAAATCATTAAGCATGTCATTCAGCTTCACTTTTGGCAAGTCTCTTTTAAACATACATTTTCTGTCCTCTTAGACATTGCTTACGCTTCTGAGCAGTTGCTTTTATATTCCTCACAAGATCTGTTTAATTCTAATATCATCTGTGAGGAATGGTTTCATGCAGTTGCATCTCAAACTATTTTCAGCAATTTCTCCTCATGGATTTACTTTTTTTGTGACTTCAGTCTGACTGCAGGTTATTCCAAGTTGGCTTTATGTACAAGGCTGTGAGTTCTTTAAGAATTTTTAATTCTGTAGGGACTTTGTACAATGGAAGGTCCATTTCCAGATTCTTTTCTTTAAAAATCTCTTAAAATTCATGGGAGGTCACGTTAACTAACAGTCAATGTTAGTTTATGGGGCATTTTTTTAATGTAATTGGAAACCTTTTTTTCTGTATGACTTTGTTATGTTTTTCCATGTTTGATTACTAGAAGGCTGTCTTTTATTTTAGTGCATGTCCGTCTCTGAGATTTATTCTATTTGCATCATGCCTGGCCAAAGAGGACTAGCCAAACTGGGCAAATCCTTTCAGTAATATGGAACCATAACACCTAAATACTGTTGGAGTTTTGCATGTTGCAACACAATGTAAACTCTGATACTTTTAAAGACATGGCAATTTCTTGTTTAGTTATGTAAGTCTGCTGCTGCTCTTCCTTTTACAGAAAAAGAAAAAATATGTAGTCTAACATTGCTGTCATACATGTTACTTCTGGTTTGGATTAGGATTACTTAAACTTGCAAAAGTTGTTGCTTGATAGAGCCTAGCAGGCTGTTTAAGATGTGCTGTTGTAGTTCTCCATGCCATAATGCATACCCAGTAATACTGGCATATCTGATTTTAGGTAAGAGAAAGTATTAATTCCATGTAGAGATTGAAGCTGTGGTTCAAACTTCTGTCTGTCTTTGAAAAATGTGTGTCCTCTTAAAAATATGCCGAATTATACAGATTCAGCAGTGTGACTGCAAAATTTGTAGGTACAATTTACGAGACTATTTCCCCTAGGTTTTAGTATTTGTACTGAAAATTCTTTCATTGGACAGGTCATACTTTCATTCCTCGTATATGTTGTGATTATCACTTAATTTTGTACCATTTCATAATAAAATCCTAATGCAAGTTAGTGTATTCAAATGCCATGTATTTTCCAGGTGAAAAGTGTTCTGAGGGTCCAGTCGGTTCAGTTGGCCCACCAGGTCTTTCACCTTTAACATTCATTAACTGCAGCATTCAAAAGAAGAAGCCTTTTTGAATACGGAAAGTGGCTGGTTTTAGACAGCAGAGCATTCTATGCCACAGCATAGGGTTGGATAAGAGTGCAAAACCCTCTCAACTTCTCTTGTTCCATTAGTATCAGTTGTTGTTGCTGTCCTAGTTATTCACTGAGATGCATAGAAATGTGAGCAAGGGGAACTGAAATAAAGACAGCAAGATTTTCACAGACTCATTTGTTTCCTTTGGAAGGTAGTTATTTTATTTTATTTTATTAATTGAAAATCTAATCTATGAAAGTTTGAAATTAATCTCCTACCTTATCTTTTTGGGTGTACAGAGTCCTGGACCAGAGGTATCCCAAGGTGTGAACGAGTCCCATGATTTTATGTGTATTATACATGACTGAGGACAAGTTTTTTTATGCATTTAGAGCTCCTGTTCTTTTAGGGAAACTCATGAAAGAAAAGATAACTCTTCAGTTAGAGAACTCCTCTTGAACTGTATCATGTGTTACAATAAGTAGCCTTTAGTCACCAAGTGCTAAAGAAATAAATTGAAGTGCAGAAGATTTATGAAGGTTCTTCAGAGGATTTGAAGATGAAATATGCTGTGTTCTAACCAGGCTCCTCATTGCTGAGCCTGATCAAAATACTTTTTCAAACTGATAATTTTTTGTTGCCACAAAGTGGCTACACAACAGGCAATGTGGTCACCACACATAAAAACCTTGGTCATCTTTTCTTTAAGCTGTCAGTGAAGTCAAGCATGGTACAAAAGTTATTCTAAATTCAAATTTTGTTTGGGGTGGTGTTTTGGTTTTGTTTAGGGACAAGGGTGAGAGCCTGGGGATTGTGGAATTTTAGGAACCAGACTGTCAGGAATTGAATTAAGTCTGGTTTGGAACAGTTACTGTTGTAATCCTTGCTCTGTTTTCATGCACTTGTAAGTAATAATGTGGAACACTTTTAAGGTTAGCATTACTTATGTTCCTAAGTGAGACAGCAAAACTAATTTGAATTATCTGATAACCTTGATGTGTGCTTTGCTGATACGTTTGCTAGTGACTTTCAGCTTTCATTGACTTTGTAGTGCTTAGAAGATCCATGTGTCAGGTTCTGGCACTCCCAATCTGAGTATCTGAGAGAGGAATGTGTGAAGTGACTATTTTATTTCTCAGGATCAGACAGGAACTAAGGAGCAAAACTATTTCTTCCAGGAGATATCCTCCCTCCTTGAAGCGTTGTGTCTTAGTCTTTTAATATCTTTGTCTTTAGCTTCTACCTCTTTCTACAAGGGAACAAATATTTTGGTGAGACAGTAGCCTCATTTACTGGCTGTGTCCTGATTAAATGCTGAATGAGTTACCCAGTGTGAAATACTATCATTATGCATTATCATGTAGATACACCAGAGGGCAGGATTTAGATAACAGAAGTATCTTTATATCTTGCATAAATTGAATTCAGCAACTAAAGGATCATTTTGATATGTTTATTACAATCTGATTTTCAAAGGGCATATAATCGTGGCTTTACCGACAGAGTGTATGAATAACAATGGCGCTGAATTAATATATGTCTAGTACTAGGAACGGTGTTTTCTTAAACTGTTTAAAATACTTCAAATTGCATCAATTAGCAATGTCTCCTAGCCAGAAAAAAGTCTACCATTCTTTATAGTGACTGTTGTCATTCTTATTGAGAGAAAAACGTACTTGGGAGAGAGGGAAATGTAAATTTGGGGCAGGCAATTTTGGTTAACATCATCAACCAAACTGGTCCACAGTGTAAGTCCTTTGACATAATACATTCATGTACTATAGAATACTCACCTTTTTCCGTAGTTTTATAGGTCTGTACCACATTTGCATTTGGTTGTGGCTTTCCAAGCTACAGAATAATAATTTGCTTTATCTGTCTTCGTACAGAAGTTATCTGTTATCTTTGTCAGCTCTCGCTGCTTCTGTTTATTTCTTCTTTACTATTTTCAAGTTGTAATAATGAGAACAGTGGGAAGTATTCAAGGAGGGTAGGTATTGTACCAAGAAAGAAAGCTGATACATTCTTTTTTTCCAGTAGAAGAGGTGACTTAACATGAAAGCAGAAACTAAAGCCTTTTTAACTCAAAATCCAATAGCAACATGAGTTTTGTTACATGGTCATGTAATGAGTTCATTTAGACAGATTCAGGAGTCCTGGGAGCTGGATTCACTGAGTACCTGGTTAAGAGCATGTGGTTGAGTGCAGCCATTGAAACACTGCTGTACTCAACAGCTTAGCAGGAAGTATTAGTAGTGTTAAAAACAATTCTGTAAATCTGGAGGCATTACTTCCATCAGGTTTGATTTCTAAGTGAATCTAAAGTTATGAAACTATATACTGGCAAGACTAGAGAAAAAATAAAGCTCTGAATTGTAAATCTACAGTCCTGTAACAGAACTGTCGAGATCCTACACAGTAAGTAGTGAAAAAGAGCTTAAGCTGTTTCCAGAGACCAATTACGTACAACATGTAGCAGATCTACAGATTTTCTAGCCAAAAAAAGACTACCAAACTTGAATCCATTGCTGTTTGAATGCTGTATATTTCTGAGAACTACGAAGTTTTGTATGTATTTGGCTACTCAAATTGTTACACCTAAAACCCATAAATGTTAACATTTTCTGATCTCTGCCAGATGAGTCATGTTTGAAGGTCCAAAAAAAAGAAGAAATCTTTGAACACAGCTGGATACCATTCACTCAATTTTGCTTTGGCACATAGTGAAGATAAACTTTGGCAACTGCTGGAAGAAGCTGCTTCTATAGCTGATGATCGGTTTCAGGATGGATAGGTAGGCTGTTTACAAGCCTTTATCTAAGCATGCATAAGGATAAGTATGTAAACACTATGAGTGATCCATGTGATCACTCATTAAATTAATTAAATAAATTAAAAATATTATTAAAATTAATTTGTTATTAATTCAGTCCTTACTCATCACTGTTGTGGCTGATCCAACAGATGCTGCATGCTGCCAGTAATAATCGTTTATATATAGTATTACCAGATATTTAACATAAAAGATTAGTTCCACTGAAATTCTTTAGTGTCTGTATAATGAAGACATTTATTTAATGAAGACAGTTAACCTCAGTGAAGGTGACACATCCTCATCCATCATCTGACAGGAGATAACATAGAAGTTTCTACACCAGGATGCCTTTCAGGAGCAGGCTGCAGCAGCTGGGGCAGCTAATACTTCTTTAATTGTACTGGGGAAAGAGTGTAAGCAGTGGTAACGTGCATGATGTTTTTCTGGTAGCAGCATGTTCCTCCAGTACATCTCATGTTAACAGAGTGTGCACAAACTGACAATTCTGTGTGCAAATGGTACAATTTACAATCATATGGCAGATGCACAGCTGTCACATGCAACCTGTCATGGTATAACCCCAGCTGGCAACTAAGCACCACATAGCCTTCACTCACTTCTCGCACCAGCAGGATGGAGGAGGAGAATCAGAAGGGTAAAAGTGAGAAAACTCATGGGTTGAGATAAGAACAGTTTAATAATTAAAATATTATAATAATGAAAAGGAAAACAACAAAGAAAGACCAAGAAAGGTAAGTGATGCAAATAGAGCAATTGCTCACCACCCATTTGATGGATGGGTGCCCAGCCAGTCCCTGAGCAGCAGCATCCCAACCAAGCTTCCCTCTAATTTATTGCTGAGCATGACATCATATGGTATGGAACATCCCTCTGGTCGGCTTGGGCCAGCCGTCCTGGCTGTGTGCACCCCCAGTCTGCTTGCTGGTGTGGTGAGGAGCAGAAAAGGCCTTGATTCTGTGCAAGCACTGCTCAGCAATAGCTAAAACATCCCTGTATTATCAGCTCCTGTATTAAAAACTGCTAGTTAGCATATTCCATTGCTGTTATTTTAACACCAAATGAAAAGCAAAATAAGTATGTTTTCTGTACAGTTTTATACAAGGGAACTGAAAAGAGACAGGAAAGTGTGATTATCTACACCATTTTATAATAGCAGTGATTCATGAAACACCACACTTTGCTTCAGCATTTTTGTCCAGGGAGATTATACATTGCAATAATTATCTGATTTAGAAGAAACTCTATTATCCTGTAGGGCATTAAACTACATTGCTATTAGGGTCCATAACTGTACCAAAAATTTAAAAAAAAAAAAAAAAAGGCTTTGATTAGTGAAATTTAATTAATTCATTCTTTTTCTTTGTAGTTTTTCATAGTGCAGAATTTGAAGGTGATCTGAATTCTAGAACATTGCTCCCCTTAGTGGATTGCTTCTTTCCTTAGTTGTTCATAACTGTTTTAACTTCCTTCAAAAATAATATAACATTTGCATCCAGATTTATCAAATGTGCCTTCCAGTACAGCAAGCTAGTTGATAAATAATGAAACTAACACTGGGGTTTTTGAGTCCTACATCCCCTACACTCTCAGCCATACAACAGTAACCTCAGATTTCCTAATATTTCTATTTATTGCAGTGCACCCAGGTACTCCTCCAGTACTTGGAGTCCTCTTTTGCAGTACTTCTGCTCCCTTCCCACATTGCTTAAGTTTCTTGCCTTCATTCCCCTTCTCTGTCCTCACTGCTCCCACCAGCCTTACCAGCCACCCATGTCTTTTCCCTCTGATTTGGTCAGAGTTAGCAAATGGTGTGTCTGATTTGTAGCCTTCATCTCTGATTGCTAAGGTCATGAGTTCACCTGGATTGATCACTTGGTGGAGGAAACTCAGGTAAGGGCTGGCCTCACTTTACCATGTGTGTATGTGTCAGGAATTGGTGGTGGTAAATGCCACCAAGTGCTGCATTCAGTACACGGCTCCTGTTTCTTCCTGAAGGCACACAAAATTAGTAACTTTAACTCCAATAGAAAGTAGCCAAAAAACTCAAAGACTGACTGCATGAAATTCATGTAGGTTAGCAAAAAGGCACTCAGGATTCTGCAGGAGGGGAAAAAAGTTTTCCCCACCTTGTTAGCCTGCCACAGGGAAAACATCCCCTATTAATTTTAATAGATTTGGTTTTATATGGGCGTAGGGTGCTGCAGGCATAGTTCAGTGGATTTATAATCGCAGAAGGCCAGTGTTAGCTACTTATGTATTTATAGAAGCTGTTCTTGTTGCTTTAGGCTTATGGAATAGCTAAATGACTTTAATATTTTCCATTTTTCATTTAGTGTATAGAACAACAGTAATGTTAATCTTATGATTTATAGTTATTCTTCTTTCTTTCTGTTTTTCTATTTTCCCCATAATAAAATCTGGATCGTAGCAAACCATCAGCCTTGTTAATGAAATTTTTTGATCAGGAGACCAGCAATTTTCTGAGAGCAAGTATTTGCACTCTACCGTATTGTGCTCTGACAGCTTTCTAAAGGGCGTGCCATGTCAGAACTATGCTTGGTGCAGAGTAAGCATATGTGGTTTAGGATTTTTTTGGAAAGTTGATTGCCTTCAAGAAGGACATACCAATGGCAATTGGTAAGCATGGTATTCGCTCTGTTTCTACTAAATAAACTTATTAAATCTCCAATACCAAAATGAAAGTTTAGAAATTCTGTATTCTTTGCCTTTGCAACTTTCAGCTGCGCTCGTCCTACAGAACTGAAAAAGGAGAAATTACTTACAAAGAATGCAAAGCCTCAACTTTCATATTTTTATGGTAAGACAATTTGTAAGCTTTGCTTGCCACTTGCCATGCTGAAAGTGTCTTCTATGTAATGAGAAGTATTAACTTCACTATGGAACTTCCATCAGATGCTGGAACAAAAAGAACACACACAGCCTTTGGGTTTACAGACACCAAAAATCAATGAATAGGCAGCATTACTGTCCTATAGAATTAGTTAGTGAATCTATTTTTGGTGCGTCTGTCTAAAAGCAGTGTCCCAGACATAAGCTACCAAGGTGATTTCAAGTCTAGAAAATCTATCTTGAGGGAAGTTAAAGAGTGCAGCTAACATGGCAGTTAGGCAGATTTTTTTTAAAGCTATTCAGTACTGTTGGATCATTAATAAACAACTGTTTGTACCTTTTCAATCCTACATTTTTGCTGAAAGATTTGACCTCTGCCAAAAAATCTGCTTCAGTCAAAACTATCTTTTTAAAATGTGGTTTTGAAATGGCCAAATCATTTCTAATTTTTAATCTAAACCTGAAATGCTTTAGTGCTTAATTACATAGCAGTCCAGGGACCTGATTCATCCCAGTGACAAAGCCTGAATCTTCTCTTCTGCAGCAGTATGCAAAAGAGCTCTCTGTTGTGTTCTACCACCAAGGCACCAGGGTTGTCTTGCCTGTAGGCTAGGCCTGTCCAGAGTCTGGGCACTGACCTTCTGCTGGGCATCACTCAAAACTCCCTCAAGGCATGTCCTGTGTCCTTGAGGCTTACTATTGGCATACTTTCTTTCATCCTGATCTTTTACTTAACACTGATAATGCAATTGTACCCTGAAGCCTGCCATCAGGTAGAGCAAATACAATTTGCATACAGCATGCTGAGAGCTGCCTAAATGACAGCCCTATTTCAGATATCCTGTCTGTCCGACCCCTCCGAGGCTGAAAAGAGCAGAAATAATTTCTGAGGAAAACAGCTCACAAAGACTTTTTTTCTTTTTTTTTGAAGTTGTCTTCCATAGGGTCAGAATTCAGTTCTAGCTTACAAATTATAATGTATTAATCCCACATCTCTGATCCAGCCAGTGCTGCAGCTTTAACATGGACAAGCTGAAGAGGTGTGCCTGGGAAAGAGATGGGTGAAGATGCAGATTGTTTAAAGTGAGTTTTTCAGTGTAAAAGGTCAGTTCTTTAAAATGGGAAAGCACTTGTGCTCCCAGACTGACACTGTCACTTTAATAAAATTGCTTGGTCTCCCACTCAGCCCTGACTAAGTGCCTGCCTATAGTCATTTAAATTTTGGCCAACTAAACAGCAATAATGGACTATAAAGGAACTAGATGCAAGATAGAACCACTTACAAGAGGGCAGGCTGTTTATTGGCAGATTGCTTTTTCTTTATAAACAGAACACGTTTTCTAGCATGACTTACTGGACATACTTTCTACTCTGACTGCTTACTGAATTCGCAATTTGCTTTTTAATGCTTTTGAAGGTAAAAGACTTAGTTATTTCCTTCCTATCTTTAGAGGACTGCACTTATGGTTTCTGTAACTGCATGATGGACTTGAAAAGATTTAGGAAGGATATTTAAATTTAATTGTGTTTGTTATTAATGATATTGAAAATGAATTATTGTAAACTACAGGCATTTTTTGTAAATCAGTTTTACAGGAGTTCAGTTTAGACATCTGTTGGATCACTGACTTAAATGTTGCAGTGTTAATTTTCTTAGTGTATGTTGTAGTTATAATAGAATATTGTCTTTATGGAAAATATTGCACACATTCTTTTACAGCCATGCAATATTAATAATATATTCATGTACTGAATTTCATTA
Source organism: Psittacus erithacus (assembly GCA_009867235.2). Classification (NCBI taxonomy): domain Eukaryota; kingdom Metazoa; phylum Chordata; class Aves; order Psittaciformes; family Psittacidae; genus Psittacus; species Psittacus erithacus. The sequence goes on from WYDI02026102.1 coordinate 13,902, forward strand.
CTAAGCCATTGTTTCTTAGAAGAATAAGTTGTTACTGATGCTCCAGACCTAGGTAATATATCTGCATCCCAAAACACCCATATTTTTTTTACTCCTAACAATTAGGGATTTTTAGAAACAATCTATGTTCCAAGTTTTCTATAATATATCTCCTGATTTGATATAATTAGTTTAATCGCAAAGTATGTTAACAGCCATATGCATTAGTAATAATTTAATTTACCCTTCTTTGTTAGATGTTCAAATGCAAGATAAAGATATCACTGGTGGTTTTTAAGGTGTTTGTTTTGCCCATGTTTCCTATCTAATAAAACAGGTTCTAATATACATGTGAGCTACAGTTGGGATTGCACTGGCTGCTATGGTTAAATCACCTACCCAATGACTTTTTATAATTGTTTTTTACATGTTGTCTCTAGAATTGTGCTTCCCACAGGTGTGTATTCTGCTTGTGAAGTATCTGTATTTATTTGCATCTATAAATGAAGTATTCACAGGTGTTTTTTCACTTTTAACAGGAAGGAAAATTAAACTAGTTTGGGATCTAAGTCACTACCTGGAAAAAACATTTTTTCTTTTGCTTTTTACTTCTGGCTGTGACAACAAACCAGCTAGTATATGGGCAAAACAGAAAGAAAGGAAAGAATCCTTATTCTCTTGTGCAAAAAGATGAAGGTGAAACCATTTTCTTAAAATTCCTGATTGACCATCTTGTATGTCTCCACATATTTCAGGATAATTAGCTAGTAATTGACAATTTATGTATGCATTTATAAAATGTGATTTATTTTGATTACCAGGCCTGAAAAATACTGTGGTGATATTTACTCTGTCATGGATTCCAGTTTGATCCATGATTTTCATCAACATGCATATGTCTTTTAAGATAAATGATAAGGAGCCTGATTTTTAGTTTAAAATTGCCTGTGAAACCTTTTGTATACAAAATTAACTAAACTGATAAAACAATTCCATAAAGACCATACTTTGAAAGCTTTTGTCTGTAGACTGGATTTAATAATACTGGTATGAATTACAGTAACTTAAATTTAGTTACTTGATTTCAGTAGAATTTCTTGGCATTTACAGTGGAATTTATCCTTAGAATTTTTCCTGGGAAGACAGAGGAATCCTTGAGGAAATGATTTGAGGGTTGGTATTGTTGCAGGGAATTATCTGAAATCTTTTTGTACCCATCATTCATAGATTTAATTTTCTTGTTCCATTACAGGTGATATGTGTCTTGTTGATATAGTCTTTATCTTGGACAGTTCAGAAAGTGCCAAAAATGAGTTGTTTGATTTACAGAAGGATTTTGTTCTAGACTTAACTAACAGCATTTTCCAGATGAAGCCAGTTAAGTCTCAGACGTATAATGTCAAACTAGCAAGTATGCAGTTCAGCAGCACAGTCCTCATTGATCATCCCTTTACAGCCTGGAAAAATGTGCAGAATTTCAAAGAGAAAATAAAGTCTCTGGGCTTTATTGGCCATGGCACTTACTCCTATTATGCAATTTCCAATGCCACTCAGCTCTTTAAAACTGAAGGTCGTAAGAGAAGTGTGAAAGTGGCTTTTTTGATGACTGATGGTGTGGATCATGCAAACACCCCTGATGTCCAGAGTATAGCCACAGCAGCTAGGAGTCTTGGAATACATTTTTTTACCATTGGCCTTTCTTAAGGAAAATGTACGAGAAGAAAAATTGTGTGTGATATCTGGTGATACATCCTCTAAGTGTATCTTATGCCTGGATGATCAGAACCTGAAAGTTCATATAACATTGGAACTGGTAAGTAATGCTGATGTTAATCTTGTCACGCATCTACCCATAGCAGGTTTCATTTAACTTTGCTAGGTAAGTCCTAAAGGCAGTGCAGAGATTTTTGCTGTGGATGTCTCTGCTACATCAAGAGTCAGGACAGAGAGAGCTTTTCCTCCCAGCCACACTCCAAGAAGTTGTGTGCTTGGACAATAATAGCTCAGCTGCACTGATCACTGATGGAGGGAAAGGGTATTTTCCAGCACACAGAGTGTGTCTCTGAGCATATGATAATGCTTCAGAAAGTAACTTGTTCCTTTTATGGGATTGTTTTATCATAAGGCTAATAAAATCACGGAGTCCTTCCCCTACATTATGTTAGTTCGGCCTTCCATAGTAAGACCTTTCATTAGGAAGTCTTTTCATATGCCCCTTGTTAGCATTGCTCCTTAGTGTGCCTATTTAGCTGTCCCATTACATCTCATTTGTTTTCTGATCATTATGGGATACATGAAGTAACCTCATATTCACACTGGAGAGCCCTTTTTCATATGAGTGGTTCTGGGGACTGGTTCTTACCACTGTGAAGAAGGGATGAAGGCATTTACATTCTTTACCATTAACCTTGGAAATTCTTTAAACTAGAGAGCAAAAAATTGGTTAAATTAGTACTCTGTTAAATTAAGTCTGTATGAAAGTAATATTTTTCCTTTTTTTTTCAGGAAGCCTTTCTTCAGAAGCAGGTAGGTTTTTTGAGTTTTGTGTTTCAGTCACTCTTATTCGTACTAGATCTCCTGATGTCTGCTTCTGTAGTACACTCCAGGAGAAATCAACCTTCCTTCCCTGAGTGCAGTTTCAACCATGGTTGCTTTTATTTTAACTTTCATCCATTTTTTCCATCTCTTCATCTGAGAAATCTACAACTTCTGTTCATTAGTGAGAAATATCAACAGAAAGGCGTAAAGAACTCTTCCTAGCAGAGTGGAATAGAACTAGTACCACACATGCAGGTTTATTAGTCATCTCATTAGAAAGCAATAGCAATCTCAGTATGGTCCAAAAATAATGTATGGTTTTATGGTACTATATACTATGTATATGCAATGTTTAACCTTTGTAGTTACAGTAGTAACAGATTTGTTTGGTTTTGTTATAAATAAATCAAGCAACTGAATTTGACTGGGCTCTACAGAAGTGTAATGTTGATTATAAAAGAAACATATATTAGAAAATAATTTGTGTGTTGTTATTCCACTTTTATGTTCTTTAGTTGCGTCTAGGAAAAAACAGTGTTTTTTTTAAGATTGGAAGTAATACATTTGAAAAATATTCTCCTTCATGTTTCTATTCACTTTGTAGTGTATGCGGAAGAACTGTGAATGTGAAAAGGGAACAAAAGGAGACAAAGGTGATTCTGTAAGTATGCCTTCATTAGAAAAGCTTCCAGAATTTGAATTTTAATCATTGAGATCAGTGTTGCCTAATATTTAAATTGGTTACTATGTCTGTAAAAAGCAAGATGTTGCTGTGCATGTATTGCAAAAAGAAACGTATCATAGCGATTCACTGTGAAAGGCCGCTGTTACAAGAGCTCAGAAAAAAAAATCTATCCATGATCAGATACTATCTTGGAAATATATTATTGGGTAATAGAACACTATATATAAATAGATACATTATTTTGAAGCCCAAATCAAAAAGCTATTCTTGAATCTTTCAACAGGGAAGGAATGGTCCATTAGATACAGGTTTACTTCCACCAGCAGCTTCTCTTTGTATAAAAGAGAAAGATTCAAAAGATTGTGGATGATGGCATATATGAGGAAAGTTCTGAAACTCTGCCTCCAACTCTTTTCTTTTGTGACACTTCAACACATAACTGTTTCTTGGCTCTGGTAATGAAGAGAGAAGTGGGAGTTCAGACGGTGTGTGACCTCTCTGATCCTTTTGGTATTTTTACTAGTTCCCCAGGGACAACTAAGACACATAGAGAGGTTTTTGCCTTTCTCCCTAGACACTAGGCAACTGGTCAACCATATGTGTAGCAAGTTATGACAGTAAGGCCTATCATCCAGTCCCTTGACTCTGGATAATGTGCATCTGGAATTAAAATCCCTGTTTCCAATTTAAGTTTTAAGATCCAAGAATTTTAAGTTACTTTTTCCAAAATGATTAGCTATAACCTATTATATATGTATTTTTTATATATGCACATATACACTGAGCTTTCAAGTTCCCACCTTCATGATCCTCCAGGCAGGAATAATGGTGTAATAACTTTATTTTGGGGCTGCTGAATATTGACACTAAGCTCTTCTGTGCACAGGGGTTTTTTTAAGCTGAGGCGATCAGATAGGTCACTGAAAAATGAGGAGAAGGAACTGCATGTGTTTTCTGTTACACCTTCCTGGTTAGATTTTCAAATGCTCTGTAGAAAATGTAATTATCATTGAATATTGATTTTAAAAAAATCACAGAAACCTTACAATACCAGATTTTTTTTAGCTGTGAAAGTATTGTCATACACGCCATACCTGAATTGGTGTGGGTTTCTACATAACCTTATTTCAGAACTATTTTTGCCTGTCCCTAAAGATGCAGTCTTAGAGAAATTGGAGAATTTTATCCTCACAATAGTAATAACATTTTCCTGCTTTGTTTCAGGGCAGAGGGGAAAAAGGTGAGCCAGGACCAAAAGGAAACAAGGTAAAACAAATCTAGAAAAGTAAAACAAATTTCTATCTGGTTTTATGCAAGCCATAGAATGAACAGAGCAAAGGAAAATTATGTTAAAATATGATGTAAAAGATAGACTTCTGCTGTGAGAGGTTTATAGTGAGCTGCTTTAGAAGTGAGAGAGAAAAACTTCAAACAACTGGTACCAAGTTAACACTGCCTATCATCCCAGTTTTTCACTGACAGCAGAGGTCACTGAACCTAGCTGGAGGGTCTCTGAAGTTCCACAGAGGTTTTTAGTAGTACAAATAGTACAAATCTCTGGAGCAAGCAGGCTTGCTCTGATGACTTAGGATTTCAGTCATCTAATAACAGCTGATGAGTTTTCTATGTTAATGTTCAGGAATCATGTGTCCTTGATTGTGGGAGGAAGAAGTGTGTAAGTTCATAAACAAAAAGCTACTTTAGCTCCTTAAACAGTGTTCTTTGTTTTAGTGTAATAGTGATAAATAGAATACATATTTCACTTTTATTCCTTTGCTTCCAACAGGGCGATGCTCAAAAAGGAGATCATGGTGAAAAAGGTAAAGAGGTATGTAACTACTACAGGTCTAACTTGTACTTGATCTTTTCAGATTGTCTTCCAGACCCTGATTCACACTTCTTCTCCACCGAATTGCAATTTTTCATTTTTCCACACACCTACTTTATTCAATTATTCAGAGCACCTGAACTAAGTTCTGATTTAGAGAAGCATCTACACTGACAGAAACAGTCTAACCATGTGCTTATGTATAGAGATGGAATGCCACTGACAAAAGGAACTTCTGGAGCTACGTGATTTTGTATTGCCTTGTATTGGATTTATCCCAAAGATAGAATTGAAAATGTCATCACTAAAACATGCAGATAGTCCTCCAGTGGCTTCTGAGATCTGGTATTTAGAATCACAGAATCATAGAATAGTTAGGGTTGGAAAGGACCTTAAGATCATCTAGTCCCATTCCAGTTTAGATTGGATATAAGGAAGAAGTTCTTTACTGTAAGGGTGGTGAGGTGCTGGAATGGGTTGCCTAGAGAAGTTGTGAATGCTCCATCCCTGGTGGTGTTCAAGGCCAGGTTGGACAGAGCCTTGGGTGACATGGTTTAGTGGGA
>WYDI02026102.1:19969-35596 GCA_009867235.2 Psittacus erithacus
TGCCTTAGCATGCCTTCCAGGAGAATCTGCTCCAAGATTTTGCCAGGCACAGATGTGAGACTGACTGGTCTGTAGTTCCCTGGGTCATCATTTTCCCCCTCTTGAAAATGGAGGTTATATTTCCCTTTTTCCAGTCATTGGAAACTTCACCTGACTGCCATGATTTTTCAAATATGATGGGCAGTGGCTTAGCAACTTCATTTGCCAGCAACTTTAGGACATGCAGATGGATTTCATCAGGTCCCATGGACTTGTGCACTTTCAGGTTCTTACGATGGTCTCAGACCAGATCGTCTCCTACAGTGGGCCTAGGGTCTTCATTCTCACAGTCCCTGCATCTGCCTTCCAAGACTTGGGTGGTGTCGTCAGAGCATTTGCCAGTGAAGACTGAGGCAATGAAGTCGTTGAGAACCTCAGCCTTCTCCAAATCCAGGGTAGCCAGTTCTCCTGATAGCTTCTGACTTTGTAGTAGCAGGTGATCCTTGAATATCAACCAACAGCCTTGGGCCCCCTGCCCTCTAGGGCTATATCCCATGGAACCTTACTAAGCAGGTTCCTGAAGAGGCCAAAGTCCGCTCTGTTGAAGTCCAGGCCAGTGAGCTTGCTTCACACTCTTCTCACTGTCCTGAGGATCTTGAATTCGACCATGTCTCAGCTGGAATTCTTGTTGATTCACAGCAGAAAGGTTAACATAGATCAATTCAGTTTAAAAGTCCCCTTTAAGTGTTAGTGTATATCTGCTAAGAGGCTTGCGAACTAAGTGGTGTATTTATAGCTAATATTCTAAGGAAAAAGTATACATCTAAATTTGCAGGGAATTATATGTTGAATGATTCTTGAGAAATATTATCTTGTGAATAGCTGAATTTCTGAAACATAATTCTTTACTGGGTACTGTTTTAGGGTTTTTTTCCTACTGAAGTTGGCAGTATGTTATGCCTTTGCTTTCTTTTTTATGATTTTTCCCTCTTTTTTGTTTTAAATCTTTGGATAGGGAGCTCCTGGCCACAAGGGTGACAAGGTAAGATTTTTATTGAAAAGAAGTAGTCTAAAAATAGATTGTCACTTGCTGACAGTGTATGCAACAGAATGAGGATTGAACAAGAGATTGAGTAGAAAAATGTGAAATTGTTTACTACAAACACTACAAACAGACGTGGCAATCATTAGTGTTCAAAAAACAACAAGGAAGTTTACTTTTAAGCTAATTATAACCTGTAAGAGCCAATGCTTGATAAAAAATAAAATAAAATCTCAAGATAGTCTTTCCAAGAAGTCAGAAAAAGCATAATACAACAACTTTGAAGATTCTAGAACTGAAATTTATGTTGCAAGCTGGACCATCACAGCCAGAATAGAAGCAGACTATCCCATTTTGAATTTGCTTGGTTTAGACACTTATCTCGTAACATTGTTAATAAAAGCAGTGCTTCTCTGAATGTTTGTATTCATTAGAAAAGTGCTTTTGTCAATTTTATTGACATTCATTTCATGGAAACATTCATTTCATTGAAACATTTCATGGAAATGGGAAAGGTAGACTCAGATGTCTACTTTTCATATGTGGAACACGTACTGTTTCAGCAGTAGAACACATTAGTAATTCTCTTTCTTCATTCCATTCATACAATTGCACAATTGTTATTTAGGGAAATCTCAGACATCACAAATATGAAATCAGAACATAGAGAGGCAGCACAGAGAAGTGGAAAAATACAGCAAAACTTTTTAGATATTAGATGTATTATCCTCCTAGGATATAGGTTGGAAATTTAGTAGGTGTTCTCAGGGAGAAGATGTATCTATCTTGAGTAGAGCAGATCATATCTTCTACAGACCGCATCTACTGATGCCACTCTCAGATCCTCAGAAGCTACTAAATCTTTTGCGCTGCTGAACTGCTTGCACAATCTTTAATGCATGTAGTGTAATCAAAACATCTTGTTTAGCTGTTAACCTTTTGATTTCTTATAAAGGGTGAAAGAGGGGAAAGTGGATCAGCAGGAATAAAAGGGGAAAAAGTAAGTATAATTTTTATTTGAACTGATTCACACTGATGATGATACTAGAAAAACGTGTAACATTAGCAAACATAGCTTATAAAGATTATTGTGAATTTGGAATGTCTTATAATTCTCTTGTAAAAGAAATACATTCATAGTAGAAATAGGGTTTGTGAAGACTGAACCCACAGTTCACTGTATTCTTTTTTACTTTTTTGCAGAAGAAATGTAGTCACTTAATTAAAACAAAAGCTGTCCTGATCAGTGTCAAGCCCTACTTACAAAGGACTGTGAGCATGTTATAGAGCTCACCGAATTCTTTAAATTGTTAATTTTAATTCAAGTATATGAAGTTATATTACAATAGGGGCAGGTTCTTACACAACCTGAACAACTTTTGGAGCTCCCAGCCCATCTGTGCATACACACTTCTATCTAGTCCTCCTCCTCTTTTAACCTGATGTGCAGAAGTGATAGAAGTGATTATAAATTTTTCCTGGTTTTTACACTCTGAAAGATAGAAGGATAATGTACTCCTGAGTGAAATAATAACGTATCTTGAGTTCATTTAAGCAGGTTTGTATGAGTACTGCAAACCACTTATTTATAGTTTAAGTACTAGCAACTGGATTGCAATTGATCATTTCAGTAAAGCACGTTTCTTCTGTTTTAACATCCATATTATACTTACCTTTATCAAAGACCAACTTGAGTTTTTTTATCCTACCTGATTTCAAGTAGGAATTAGGAAGTACTCAAAGCAGCAGTATTTGTAGCAAAGAGGAAAGGGCATTATACTATAATTAAACCCTAAATACTGATAATATCTTGTGAGATGCTGGGATTCAAAATGGCAGCGAGTCAGAAAAAGCTGAAATATCAATGAACAAGGAGAAAGAGTTGCATTTCTCAGAGGAATAAAGATCATAACTTCTTTATCCGGGCAATATGTGAGAAATAGCACAAGGTTATGTGAAATGTCTACTAAGATAAACAGAAGCTGTTCTGATGTTGGCAAAGAACATAATCAAAGCAGCCAAGAAATCTGGATGTAGAAAACACATGCTGGAGCTGCTGGAAATTTGCTTGTTTCACTTCTGTTGAGGACAGTGATGAAAAAAAAGCAGTTTGACATCTGCAGAGGATCAGAGATTATAGTGGATTATGGACTTCAGGAATTTAGTGAACAAATGAAACTTGCAGTCACTTCCAGAATTCCCAGCTTCACATTTACAAACGCAGAAAATAGAAAAAAATGATTTTTTTTTAATGCTGGACAAAATAATCAGAAAAAGCTAATGGAATTAAAAAGTATCTCTTTGCTTTTTTTTTTTTTGGATGCATTTTTATTGTGGTGTGGGGCTTTTTTGTGAACTATTAGTACAATTCCAATATGCTACTGATCAGCATTTTGAGTTAGGAAGACAAGGTTACCTGAAGTTATTCTAGTGTAAGCACTGCAGGATTTTTTTAAGAAATCTGTATTTAATATACTTCTAGAAACTGAACTTAAAGACCTGTAGTAAATAAGAACTGGCTAATTAAACAGCTAAGATGTTAAGTAGCCATCCACAATGTTTTTTGTATATGAAAATTATTCTAACTAAATGTTGAGGATGGAATGTAACAGGCAACTACTGAATACAGAACAAGAATAGTAGTACTCTGGAGAGAATAAACTACCTAGAAAATGCTTAAACAGAGACATGAGTCATAAGCGGTACACTGTGATTCTTGATACTTTAAAGCAGATAATTACAATTTCCTATTAATCTGATAATTGAATCTTAATTTTCCTCAGGGTTTGGAAGGTCCTCTTGGCCCTATGGGACCTTGGAGGCCTCAGGTAAGGGAACTAGAAGCTTCCAAATATTCTGTAAGTTTCTTCTACATACAACCTGTCAGCTCTGTGGAGAGCGGTGATTGGTGCATGAGGCAGCAGTACAGCAAAGTCTGGCAAATCTTTGTCTTTTGGAAATAATTTTCAAAGAAAAAACTTTTGTTGCTGCTGCTACTTAAATCTACTCAGATTTAGTGGTGTGTGTGGCCCACTTGTGCTCTCTAACTGCAGAGCTCTCCTTTTACCTGTAGAGCATAATCATGCCCTGTCATACTCCTACTTGCTAAATTCCTCTTATATTATATGGCAGCATCCATATTTAGTACCTCACCTGCTCTGTCTCTTCAGAGAGTCATTAATTATTTCCTTCTGTGAAGGGACACAATGGTTGTGGTAATGTCCAGGAATTAAAATTAATCTCAGCTTATCATCACAGATAGATGCAGGGAAGTGTTTTCTTGCAAACAAAGCTAAAGGAAGTGTGACAGCTTAGTTTGTTTACTCGGGCAGAAGAGAGATTATGAAAATATGGCAAAGTTGGGAGCAGGAGAAGAAAGGAAAAGAAAGCTTCAGATAAAACAGAGGCAGTTCCCATGGAGTAGTTGGAGATCCTTTCTGCCAGCACTGGTTATTGAGTATTAACAATATGCAATGTGTTGGGCACTTCCCAGGATATGACAGATGAAACTCTTGCCCTTCAAAGCTTAACATTGTGGTATGTGGTTCAGGCCAAGTGCAAAATATCACACCTTTACATGCATCTTCAAAGGCAACTCATTCTATATTTTGACTTTTGTATCAGGGGACTTCCAGGTGAGCCAGGCCCAAAAGGCATTCAAGAAAGCAAGGTAAGATGTATTAGTATGTGTAGAGGTTATTTATATAGGGAGGGGAGATGCAGAAACTGTGTAGAATCTTTATACTTTACTATCTTTTTTCCTTGGTAGTTTTTTGTTAGTGGTGTCCTCTGCACAGAAATAATGTACACCACGTGCTTGGTACACGATGGTGCCATCATGTTATGAAGGCTTGGTATTGTTGGCACATGCAGCCAATTTTCCATCTAGGTCTTCAAGGGCACTTACAGGGCCACAACAGGGTTCACCATGGACCTGCCTAGTGCCACAGCACTTAGGTTGGAATTTGAATCACCAAAATATGTGTCTTGGCTTCAGTCATCACTTGGGAAGTTTTTTTTTAGAATTTTTTTACTAAAATGCTTTGTGTTTAAAGATTTGAAGTAATTCTAGGGAGTGGTTAAAATCTTTAGATTGAGTATTTAAAGTCATTTTAATTGTGTAAAAAACGCAAGACAACTTGTGACATTGGTAGTGGTGTAAGATTTAATGATGATTAATGCTTTAATCCTATTTCAAATAGATTGTTTGAAGTTAATGACTACAGCTTGTCAAGCAAAATCAGTTGGATAAAGTGCCTGATTAATTTAGGCAGTCTTCTGGTTTACAAACCTTTGGGAAATTGCTATTTGTGAATACAGATAATTGCTCATGGGATAGCTACTAACATCACTGTTTGGTACAGAAAGATGTTTCATGTATCCATTTGAAAATGCAGGGTCTAATGACCAAGACTTACCGCATGATTATTGGTAGCCTGGTTATGCAATGCCATATATAAGTTATACAAGGCAATTAAGTTCACACAAAGTAATCTGCCAAAGATGCAATACTCAGATACTCATGTTTTGTTTCTTAGGCAACAATTTCAGTGAAAGATTCATAGAAATAAATTTAGATATGTGAAATGTTTGATGTAAAATTTTTGGAATACTGGCATCCATCATGATTTTCCTATTCCTGACAAATGCTTTTTCATACTTCTTAATTCTTCATCTTCTCAACAAAATGCTCGATTAGGAAAGCTGCTACAGAATATTTCAGAAGTCAGGAAAGGAAGAGAATGATGGGTCTGAATGAAGCTATTCATACATGTGGGAGAAAAGTCATGCCCCTCTTTAACTGCACTACAGCAAATTACAGTAATTTTTTTATCTGTCATTTCACACTGATGAGTCCAGGTTAGCACTACCACATTCTTTTATTATACACTGAACCGTATCTGTTGGATGTTGCTTGTCCTCCTGTCAGTCTTTTCACACACTTTCATGTCTATAAAGTACATGCAGCTCTAAGATTCGTCTGCCTGGATATAGTATTTACGGTCTCTTGTTACACTTTAGATGCCCATTTTCAACATAAAAGTTCTCTCATTTTTCAGCTTCCAACTCTGCAACCTGCTGTTTAAAGTCTATAGTCAAGGATTTTCCAGGCTCAGACATCTATCATAATACGAATATTGCAAGACAAGTTTGATTAGTGTGCTTAGGTAATTATTACACTTGAAGACTCTAGTCAAAACACATGTATGTTTAGAGGTTATCCCTTGTCCATACCTAGCACCAAAGCTAATCTTCAGCATTTTGGAGCTTATTTGAGATGAGTGAAAAATTTTTTAATCATCAATATAGATAATCAGTGGTTGTTTACAGCTTAATAAACACCCATTCAGCTAGTAAAGGTCAAGGCCTGTTTTGGTTCAGACACATAGCAGTCTTTCCAATATCTTTTGTCCTTACAGAAGGATTATTCAATTACTCTTTTAAAATTAGTTTTCATGACACATAATGCAATATATGTGAAAAGTGGCAGTTATTTATAACTGCTTTGGATAAAAAAAAAAAAAGTCTATTCTTAGTGCAGTTCCTTATACCCATGGCCTTTCCAGGCTAATACTTTCTGCTTTTTGAGCTGAACTAGTGACTTTACCCCAGTTTAGCAGAGCTAAAGGCAGTTGCATGGCGTTAGTATTGATGCGACATTACACAGAACACTACTGCTGAACACTTTTACTCATTGTTAATGAGCCATGTTGAGGTTTGAAAGAGGGGATTCAGTTCCTCCTCAAAATATAAACTCTGGATCAAGCTTAGCCTACAGATGTTTTGGGTCTCATTTGTGAAGTCTACAGTTCCCTCATGCAGCTCAGTACTTCCCACACCTCTGTAAGGAAATGCTGTACCTGTTCTCTCACTTTACAGTGTCAGGCAGCAGACACAGCTGGGGACAGTGTCATCTCTGTGCTGCCTGGATGCTTCTAGCTCTGGCAGCCACCAGCAGCATCACAACTTCAGCTAATTTAATTCTACTTGTCTGAAGCAAAGTAGTATAGAGTAAGAACTTTTCATGCCTTATTTCTTCTGTCATTCATATGTATTTTCTCATTCCCTCTTAAGCTGCTTGCTAATCTACCCTTTGTGAAGTTTTATGGCTGCACAACACCCAAATTCTATCCCTTTTCATGGTGTCACCTTATCATATTGACATTAATAAATTGAATCTCTTTCAAAGTCCCACTGCCTGCACTGACCAGCTTTCCACTGACTACAGCAGGAACTCAGCCAGTGTGTTTCTACGTAGACACCTAAGTTTAGGTGTAATCATACAGAGCTGAATCGCATCCTTAATCTCTTAAAGTCTTTCTGATGCAATTCACAATCAGTCCTTATGTTTAATAACCTCTCTAATATACAAGCAAACTTCATCACTTTACTTTCACCCTTTTCAAGTCACATACGAGTATGTTGTACAGCCTACATCCTGCAGAGAATGCAGCTTAGCATGGCATGAAACAAACCCAGTTTTTGTTATTAAGCAGACTTAAATAAAGTTTTCTCTATTTGTATTTCTGCAAAGTTGTAGCATCTCAAAAACATCTAAATAGTTTTGTTACCATATATATATACAAATCTCCATAAAGAGGTTGAGGCATTTAAAATGACAAATAAAAATAAAAATACATGTTAATGTTAACTCATATTATTAGTTTACCTAAATATATTTCCATTTAACCAAAATTTAACTCCCATGCTAACAGTAAACCTATAACAACAGTATAAAACATAGTAACTTTAAGAGAAAAGCATTAGAATGTAACAGGACATTTCACTCAAACCTAGTTAGGAGTTGAGAACTGGCTGTTTTCACTGTATATCTCCTGTCTTCTTAAGTAGTTATCTTGGTCTTGTTCCCCATGCATGTCATGAGCAGAGAACCGGGATTATACTGTCTGTTTTCTGTTTTACTGACTTTCTATTGCCTACTGGCACTGTTGCCAGAAAGATGTTAAATTTACAAATGAAAAAAGAATACTGTCAAAGCCAAATTTTGCATTATTTTTTTCTCTCAGAAACTTGAAATACCAAGAAAAAATAACATCCACAGCTGTGCTTTATATTTGCAACATGCATACATCTTTAAATTTATTCAAAATAGTAGGTAGGCATTATTTTGTCTGTTTTCATTCATTAAAAAAAGGTTAACTATTATTTACTGTTTAAAAAATCAACAACAATATTTTCAATACAATAGCCCCAGTAAGGTTCCATAGGGGTGTTTATGTTCAAGGTAATTTTGAACATTTGCTTGTTAGTTAAGAGAATAATAATGACTATTCACAAATTTCCGTGGGCAGTTTACAAACAGAATGATGTGGTTACAGATCATACAATCAGGTCATGAAATCAGGAAGTGAGCGTGCTCTGTGTTCCATTCATAAAGAAGTGATGAACAGGGAGTACTTATGGTTATCATTTCAGAAGTGACGTTGAGTTTATTTGAACTCTTAAACCAGCTACTAGAAATGAAGTGCAGATTCCCAGAAGCCATGATATATTCATGGGAGGCTGAGAACAACACATTCTTAAAAGCCACTGCTAATAGTAAGAGTCACTTTTGAACACTTTTGTATGCATAGACTCTGAATTAGAGTCTAAAGTTCTGTGAACAGACATGTATTCAAACTTTTAAAGAAACAGTTAAGTTTGAATGTGGGTATTCCAGGAAGTTACTCCCATTAAAACATCTTGGGATGGTTCTGTGAAAAATGGGTCATGGCATATTTCCTTGAAATGTGTCTGATAGTGAACTGCTAAGGGATACTGCATTTTTTCTAATGACTTATAAATTCTTTCCTTACTTATGTAGCAAGTTAGGTCTTTCCCAGTAGATTAAAAAATCCAGTTTCCCTGTATAGTTCCTAGGTATTTCAACTAGCTTAGAAATACAAAATGCCAACAATATCTGTTAAAATGTCTATATCTACTTGTATTGTTCTTGCCAACATTCACTTTAAAGATAAAATCATTATATTTGAAGTACTATTTCTATTATAGCTTAACCTTTATTGCTTTGTAGACTGAAATACAGAGTCTTTGTTTTCCTTATAGTATGTATTTACTTTTTGAAAAGTGAAGAAATTTTATATGTTGGTAATAACTGATACTCGTCATAATATAACAATCTTTTTTTTTAATTTTTGGGTGTCATGGTTTAAGCCTAGCTGGTAATTCAGAATAGGACAAAAAAATGGGGGTAGACTGTTAAGTATGTTCCCAACTTAAATGGGAACACTGAAGTGTTTTAATATGTAAAAATACTTACCTCAAATCAAATGTAAATTTTCCTTCCCATTGCTTTAGCTGATATTAGATGCCATGTGAAGAAAAATCCTAACAGGGAGAGAAAAAAAGATTTTGAGTAGAATGCTAGACAAAGAAAATAATTACAAAGAGGCACTTTGAAAAGCAGACTTCCCCTTCTACATGTGGAGGTAATGATATTATTGCCAGCACTTTATGGTTTTAACAAATTCCACATTACCTGTAGCACCAAAACCATGGAAGATAAAAGCCAGGCTTACTCATAGCTGCATGAAGTTTGAAATATGCAGTTTTTAATAGTTTAAGTTTCCAAGTTTTGTATGTTGCCTCGCATAAGGTGGGGTTCCTTTCTCCATTAATGCTCAGATATCCTCTGCTATCATTGAGAAAGCATTCAATTACCCTACATGCTTTTTATCATAAGGGCTGTTTACACTGCCTACACCAGTAAATGCTAGTACGGCTGCTGAAAGGCATATTACAACACCAGTCACTTGAAAGAAAACTGTTTCTATCATGGTTTGAAAAAGAGCTTTTGGAAAAACTAACTTTAGCAGGACTCCCACCTGCATTCAAGGCAATGCATATATTAGCATAGACCTATCACGTGGGTGATCTTGCAAAGGAGCGAATGATTTGTGATAGGAAGCATCCTTGAGAGTTACTGCCCTTGGGAATTCTGCCAGGAGCTGTCAGAAATAGATACAAAACACAGTATCCACTTGGACAACAGGGCAAAAATTGGAAGACTTTCCTAACACAATGAAGGGATTTGGTTTATTGTTTCAGCCGAGAGATGAGCCTGTATTTATCAAATGTTATTTTTCAGAATGGAACAAGTTCCAGCACCATTTCAGGGGGTTAGTTTTGACAAGTGGAGCCAGCGTGCTTAGTGGCATTTGCTGTTTCCAGAGTGCTACCTACGATAGCGGTGCTGCATGCATTTTTTTTTTTTAATCTTTTAGAATTTTTTAATATCTTTTCAACTTGGCATATATTTTGCATCCATTCTGTGGGGAGTGCTGATACATCATGGCACAACAGAGATCTCACGCTCCCTTCTCCATGAAAGCAATGAGGACAGTGAATTTCAACAGCTAGTATTTGGTGTACTGCCTGGTTTGCAGCAGCCTATGCCTGTTCCTTTCTTACTGAGGCACCCCTTCCTTGAAGTGGAGAACTCCATCCTTAGCTAGACTGTGTCCAGGCACTGAAGGTAGATGGAGCTGTATCTGTTAATGTTGCTTGTCAAGTGAAGAACAGTTGAATTAAGAGTTGGTGGTAAGGTAAAGGAGCCTATAGGCTGAATGGCAAAGCTTCTTGGGAACTAGACTGGTGTGCTTGGCTTAACATTCTTCCAAAACCCATACTTTGTGCCTCTTGACCAGCTTTGCAAGAAGCACAGCTGTGGGTAAAAGTGGCAGGAGTATCTCTGTCCTTGGAGGTGTGTCTATGCATGGAAATGTGCTTGTAAAACTTTCCAGTGAAACCTAAATAAAGGAGTTTTACTTGTATAGCTTCTATGGGGATGATTTTGTTCTGGAAGCAGAGCACACCATGGGGCTGGGTGTGTGTAGCTACAGCACTGTGGCTTTGCTGATACCGTTCTGCCAGTGCACTTCTTCATACTGATGCACAATCAACAGCTGAACTTCCACTGATGCTTGGATGCCTGTGACTTGTTGGCATGAATGAAATTCAGTAGCCTAAAGTGCTACCACTGGAAATGAAAAGGAGGCTTCTAAGTCACTAAATTCCTTCTGAAAATGCTTGGTTTAGCATATATTTTCTAAAGAAATAGTATAAAACATTTCTTTGTGTATTTCTCCTACTTGTCTAAACAGAATCAGCCCCAAAAGAACTGAAATCCAGTTAACTGTTGGCTTAAAGGACAACAGTACTTGAAACAGAGAGTTTGTGAGGAGAATTAAAGAGGAGATAAGTATGCACTTTGGTTGTATTATTCTTGGCCTTCCCAAAATTTCCTGCTGATGGGAAACATTTAATAAAAATTAGCTTTGATAAGCTGATTTTTAAAGGACAGTTTATTCAATGCCAAATTAAGCCCATGGAGGAACTGAAAGTCTAGAAGATGGATGTTTGAGGAATTTTTGTTGGTTGTGTAGTTTGATCAGTTTCAGAACAAATGCAGGAGGAAAAAAAACCAGCCCAGCTATGAACAAAATAGGTAAATTTCTAATTGGCTTCCTCTCAGGAAAAGATTGCAGCATTTACAATAATCTGGATACGCATCAACAGAGTTGTGACTCTCATCATGAAAATATTATTAAGAAACCTCAAAAACCAAGGTCTACCTATGTATACAGTAAACGTCTTCATTTTATATTTTGGCAACAGGTACCTGCACAGAATCCACATTAAAGCAACGTCAGTGTTGCTAATACCCTATTGGTGTGGTATGTAGAGATAGAGGTGCTATTTTGCTGAGTGATACCAGCTTTCTCTTGATTTTTTTCTGCCTTTTAAGGCGTATCTCCTAGTGATGGTGAAGTAATTTATTAGATTTTGAAGTTGTGCTATAAAATCTTGTATTTTGAATTAGCATTAAATTTCTATATTTCATTTTTCCATAAAAATGGAATTTCTGATATAGTCTGAATATGGTTTTTTTTCCGTACAGAGATCACGTGGCCCTGATGTTCTGCCAGGTGAGAAAGGTTTACCAGGAGAGGGCATTCAAGGGCAAAAGGTAGGTTTATGGAAATCACATTTTTTTTTAATATTGTGGGCCATATTTGTAGTAGTGTCTAAGTTATTTAAGATCATTGATCATTCCACTGGTATAAAATAATAGCTGATGGACCTTGGTCTTCTGAATATCTGTTTGTGTTCAGAAACTCTATCAAGGTAACTGCAAAAAAGTTGTACAGTCCCTGTGACATTAGTAAGTTAATGATCCTCCTACTTACATGTTAATAAATACCTTATTTTGGTAGCATTAATGAGAGTAATCTTCTGAAAGACTACATAGCTATTTGGGTTCTGTATTGGAAGAAAACATTCAGGAACTGTTTTCATTCTGCCTTACCATTTTGGGAAAATGAAAGATGGGTTGTATTAGTCTCTATGGACAGTTACCTCATCAAGGGCGCTTGCTAGCTTAATACATGTGAACATTCCCTTTTTAAAAAACATGTACAAACAAGCAAAAATTTATGATTCAGTCGCAACTGGCCTTCCCATCAAAATGTATCCCTCTTTTTCAGTGGCTTGAAGATTCTCTAGAGCCTTGAACTACTAAGCAAAGAAGATTTTTCTTCCTTTTATGGGAAAGATGTTAGTCATGTCCTTGCACCAGGTTCCGAACTGCTCTCTCTGACTGATGAACATATCATCACATTTACAAAATTTAGCTTCGTTCTTCCTTGTATTTCATTTTCTCCTTCTGAGGTCCTGTGTTCAACAACACAGTGAATGCAGATGAAGCATCTAATGAATTGTAACTGAATCACTTTTCTCTAATCCTAGGAATTACATTGACTATTTTTCCTGTTTATTTGTGAAGGAATATTTTTTTCCTCATTAACCACATTGTGATGACTAGTTTGTCTAGGATGGTGTTCTTCATAAATTCCCAAATCTAGTTACAATACTGTCATGTATTTGTGGGGTGAAGAAGGCGCTGAAGGTGCAGCTGGCCCTCCTGGGCAGACAGGTCAACAAATCAAAGGAGACAAGGTAAGCACAGAGTATTTTTCTAATCGTATCCCTAGTTAACTATATTTATAGTTAAATTAATGATGAATTATTCACACATCGCAACAATACAAAGGTACGTTTTACCTGGAATATGAGGAGCAATATTCCTCTGTTCCATGGAGCTCCATAGGCTGCGCCCACCTATCAAGGAGCTGAGACTCTTAATGTTAAATGAGGGGAACACGACTGTATTCTATGCAGCTGGGAGCATGAGGGAGGAAACTGACATTTTTCTCCTAAATTTATTTCAGAAATACTGTATTTAAAAAATTTCAAATTTTATTTAAATATTTCTGAAGTGTAAAAAACCCTTTGAGTCATCTAATCCAATGGACCTGGAATAGGCAAAGGAACACTCTGGCTTGTAAAATTTGTTACCTTTTTGGCACCTAGTTCCCCAAAGAGGAGTCCAGAGCACCTTTAATTCCCTTGGCTTGATGAAATTCTTTTTATAGGGTGAACAAGGCCAAGTAGGACCTCAGGGCCCAGCAGGACCACCAGGAATAGGCAGTCCAGGAAACCAGGTAAGTCTGCATTTTGGACATGTAATGAGCGTTTGCGTGTATTTTACTTTTTATACATTATCAGAGCTCTGATTTTGATGTGAAGACATTAAAAATCTCATAGTGATTTTTCATTTTAAAAGGTATCTAACTAGTCTTTAGGCAAAGCTTGTAAATCCAAGTGATTCCAACTGATCTGAATGGTCTTAGACTCAAGCGAACAGAAAATTGTTCTAATCTGCATAATAATTTGCATAGGAGATAAAACAGATGCATTGCTTGAATGATGACATATTACAGATAACAGTTCCACAAGGCAAGAATCCATCACTTTTGGATTTCAAGCCCTTTGAAGCTTGAACACAGCCTTTAATAGTTGGATAGAGAAAATTGAAACATCCCAAAAGATTTTTTGGGTTTTGTTTTTTCAGAAAGAGGACAAGAGTTTGTGCTTCCACCATGCTATGAATCGGGGCTTAAATGCAGATACTGAGGCACTAACAGTAATTGTCATTGCACTTGGATACATCAGTGAAATTCAGAGGATAGTGACAAAGGAAAAATAAAACCAAGATCTTCAAACTAAGCCTGAGCACAGGCATGGAAATTGTTTTCTTTTGAAGATAAAATCATAATTAGCTGAAAGATGGAAATGTGGTGAATTCAGATGTGGGAGAGTGTAACGCACTAACTCACTTATTTTGCTTTGTAGGGTATACAGGGTCCACAAGGAAACCCTGGGGCTAAAGGAGCTAAAGGTTTTGGTCTGCCAGGTCCAAAGGTAATAATTCACATATTTTTTTAAAAAAAATAGTACCAGCAAGAAACAAGAAGCAGTGTGTCTTTGCCAGGCTTTTCAAGAGTCTGTTTGATGAGGTAAAAATGTAACTCTTGTTGCAGATAACAGTTCACTTCTGAATCTTTGAGGAGAAACCATCCATGTTATCAAGGTGTTCCCCAGATGGAGCCTGTGGCCTCTGCTTAGCATAAGCACTTAACCTTTGTGAATGGGGATTTTAGGTTCTAAATGAAGACAAATTCATAAATGAAGCATCTTTCAGACATCTATTTAATTCAATGCCACATACATGTTGTGTTCAAGCAAAGCTTTTAACCAAACAACTTAGCTGTAAAACAGTGATTATTTTGAGACTTAAGTCTAGTCCCACCATGCTTTCAGCCTGTCCGTCAGCATCCTGAGGTCATCATAAGAGCTAAAACCAAACATAGAAACACTAGAAGAGAAAAAAGAGCATAAGTGCATTTAGCTGACACTGCACCACAGAAGGACGGAAAGTAGGAAGAGAACAGGAAAGTGGGGTAAACAATTATGGCTGTCCAAGCCTAGGCTGCTAGCAATACAGTGTCAGGTGAACACTGTCAGAAGAGAGAAGAGGACTTGCTGAAATACTGAAGGCAGGCAGAATAAACTGATGAACTGTAAAGCAGAAGTGTGCTTTGTAATCACCTTGATTACAAAGGAAGACATTAGTCACTGTAGCAAAAGCAGGGAGAAATACAATCATTTTCTTTGGCATGTAAGTAGCTGTTACAGCAGCAGTGTTTAATATTAATGTAGGGAAAAATAGGCAGCTGTGAAACATGTTATGTATGAGGGCAATTTTCCTAATGCGAAAAATATTTTTAAAATCAAAATTGAAAAATGGAATTCCTATTTCTTTAACTGTTTCAGAACAACTGGAAGGAAGACTCATGAGGGTAAAACTTTCTTTTGAACAGAAGTTCTGATATTTGTTTGGGCTCACTTTTCATTCTGTGACCAAAGAAATTTTGATTTAGTGTATAAAGTCAAAAAAGAAAATATTTTAAAACAAAAAGGAGGAAGTTGGAATGATTCACTTTGACTGTCTGCCCACTGCAAGGTTAAATAAAATAGATGCAATCTTACAAGTTACTGGGGTTTTTAAAGACAGAATTTTCCAGTTAAAACTGCTTGACTGAAAACTTGACCACTTAGAACTATGGGATCACAGAATCATAGAATATCTCAAGTTGGAAGGGACCCTGTCCTGGGTTCAGCAGTAGCAGTCATTTTTCTCCTTCTTAGTAGCTGGTGCACTGCTGTGTTTTTGACTTTCAGCC
>WYDI02026103.1:0-10643 GCA_009867235.2 Psittacus erithacus
TGGGCACTCTGTGCCAGCGCCTCAGCACCCTCACAGGGAAGAGCTTCTGCCTAAGAGCTCATCTCAGTCTCCCCTCTATCAGTTTAAACCCATTCCCCCTTGTGCTGTCCCTACAGGCCCTTGTATACTTCAGAGGTTTTTAATACAGTCAGTTAAGTGTATAGTACCTGTGAGTGGCAGTGCAAGTTGTAGGATGTGGTTTGCGTACAGTATGTGTTCCTCTAAACAATGAGTATATAATTTTGAAATTCACTTGTTCCAAGGCTTGGTTTCCCACATCCACAAGCACTGTAGGAAAGGCCCCTGTGTATACGTGGCCCCTGTGTTAAAATGCACAGTAGCCTTGTTCCTCAGTCTTGCCTTAACCTGTAGCCTGGCTGGTTTCATCTACCTAACAGGATGACATAGTGGCTGGTGTTGCTAGTGCATGTGTCCATCCTGTCTTGTCTTTTCTTTGTCTGTCCTGCAGTCTTTGTCTGTGTGTCTGTTCACAGATGAAGGGGCAGACGATAAGGTGGGACTGCTGCACCACTACCCTGGCTTTGGGCCTGCTGCCAGTAGGGAGTGGGATAAGCACCTGGCCCCCTCCATTTCAGTGTCTCTACCCGATGATGAGCCCTGTAATTCCGATGAGGAGTACTATGAACACTTTTTGTTCAGCTCAGAGTGGACTGGCTTTAGTACACGTTCCAGTGCCACAGTGAAGAGCACAGAGGTCTTGTTGGGCCATGATGGTGAACTGAGCATGGTCCCATTTTCTTCCTCTTCCCCTCTACCCGCCTGCCATCCATCCCATATATGTGCCTGTGATTGCTGCATTCTGGGGAGGGAAACCTGGTTGTGCCCTCTCCTCACATGGAAGCGATGCCCCTCCAGAGTCTCTCCGTGTCAAAGTGAAGCTGCAGTCTGAGCAATGAAAGGAGCAGCTAAATAAAAGAAGCTTAAGCTAATGTGTCCTTTGTGCCAGAGAATTACTGCAAAATAGGCAGTAGGATTGTTACTGGAGGCGAGTCGGTTGTTAACACTGGGGAAAAAGCCCCAAATCTACACGAAAGATAGCAGTGGAAGGTCTTTACTTCTCCAGTAGGCAAAGGAAGCCAATTTTATCCCAGTATACACAGGTGACTTCAGGCAGTATTGGGTCATGTTTGATCTCCGGTTGTTTTATGGATACATCCAGTTAACATTGTGTCAGCTGACTGGAAACAAGGAGGGGAAAAAAGTAATTCACTGTTTCTGTGCCCCCTTTTTCTGTGGCCTGAGCACATCAATGTCTTATTTTATCTGTGGGGGTTACATAAAAGTGAGATGGCTTTTGAGGAATCAAGGGAGAATGTATTTTGGTGACTTACAGGAATGCTGACTTCTTCAAGGCAAAACAGATCACATTTCATCTTGCAGCATTTCACTAACTCAATTTTGAAGTTGAAACCAATGCTGAATCCTTAAGAGGTTTGTGTCTTAGGAAAGTGGAGATGTATACCTGAAGTTGTTCACTGGGTCATTTCATCAAAACTAGATTTGTTCAGAGTTAACATGATAATATAGCTTAATACTGTAACAGAGCCAGAAAGAGATCAATGCTAATGATTGAAGATTGTTAATGTCAGCATGTCTGCCTGAAGCTAGGGGAGGCAGCAGAAAGTGGCTGGGTGCCTATAGCTGTACTTGGGGCACTCCTGGATTAGTTCCTGGTCAGCTTCCTTTTCAGTCATATGTATCTATCTGTGGTGAAAGTGGAAAATCTCAGAACACCTATGAGGAATAGAGAAAAAACTAGGAAATAGGCTGGATCATCAGTGAAAAGATGGGCATTATGAAACAGCCCTCCTCACTTGCTGCCTGTAAGCTAGCAGCCTGTTTGGCATTAAAGAGTCTGCTGTACAAAGTCAGTCTCTAGGATTCCTTTGTTAAGACAGGGATAACTTTCTACTGTGGTGAGTAATTAGTTTTAATCATGGCACATTGTGTGAAGTGTCTCGGGAAATGGAGGTGTACAGATTAAATTGCTCAGAGTAAAATGAAAGGCTTTCCTTAAGACTGTTTAACTGAAAGGGATGCGTATACAAAACTTGATAAAATCAAAAAAAGAAAAGTAAAGCAAGTTATTCAGGTCAGGACCTCTTGTAGTTGGACATCTCCTGTTATGCCAGGCTGCCTCTGTAATCTGCCCGTGCATCGATATTTCGGTAACAGTCAGTCCAGTTCTGATTCTGAATCTTCTGTCTTCTATTCATTTAAGATATAGCATCTAACCTTAATTACATTATTATATGTTGTTAATAATGTGTTGTACTTTACATAGTAATATTTTCTCAGCCTCAGACAGTGTTTATGTTCCCTAAATCAGTTTTTAAAGGCCATAACTGAAGTGGATGGTTGATGGTGTTTTTTGCCAGGCCAGTTTCAGGAGAAAAATCAAGCCCTGATAAAGAGGTTTTATTTCAATGCCAAGAGGCTGGATACAGCCACTTCCAGCTTTGAAAACACTTTGTTTTAAGTTTGATTCAATAAAGTCCTTAATCCTGAGACACACATTAAACCCAGAGAAGTCATCAGGTTGACTGCAGCATGGCTGCTGATCAGCTGCTTAAGTATGTTGCTTGAATCAAAGTTTTCACACTTAATCCTGAATTCTTCTTGGAAGGGATACTTATAGAGCACAGTAGTATTCTGTCTGAGAAACAACGGCAGGAGTACAGTCCAGAATGGAGACTTTTTAATCATTCTTCTGACATGGCATGAGTAAAACCTGGTGTTGCTACTACCATAAATTCAGATGAACAAGTAGCTATATTGCACTCATGGGTTTCTTTTAGTTAAGTGGTGACAAAAAGCCTGGGGGTGGTGGGGAAACAGGAAGGGAAATGAAGAGTCCTGGTGTTAAAACTGATTTTTCACACACAAAGCTCAGATGTCAGGCAGGCTAGGGGTGTAATTGTTGATAAACCTGCTCAGTGTAGGACTCCGGGCTGAATTCTTGTGAAACCATTAGCTGTCAGCTGTGCACAGGGCTTATTGAGCCTATGGAAGTTGCTTAATATTTTACCAAATCCAGGATTCATGTGATAGATTGACTAGCTGGCATTTAGCAGTCTGTATTGCCAAGGTCAGTTGAAAGAAATTAATGCCTCATACCTTCTTCCACCTCAGTTGAATGTCTTGTACTGGATTGAACAGCGCATTTAGCAGAAAAATACCAGTGTACTTTGAGATCATTGATTCGTTGGTGTTCTCAGAGCCATCCATCATTCAATACATCTCCATTTGCAATGACTATTTGACCCACAGTCATCTCTGGGAGAGGTATACCTGTAAAACACTTTCAGCTCTCATCTTACAGCATAATCATGTTTCTCTGGGGGAGACAGGTTTCTGGTTTGGCTTTTACCTTAAGGAAAATTCAGTTCCACAATGACTAAAATGGCTGGATACTAGCTGTCCTTTGACACACTTGCATCCAAAATATTCAGAGCTGAAAGTGTTATGTAAAAGCAGTCCTGTTGAGCTGTGTGCTTGGTGTTTACTGTTGGTGTTGATGTCGCCTCCTTTTTCCATCCCCAAGAAGAAGAACCAGTAAAGAGTCTGATGGCTGTGGAAGCGAAACCTGCTGCTCTTCCAGGGAAGCAACTGGGGAAAGAGCACGGGCCCACTGAGCCTTCGGACCAGACAAAGGGCCTCTGTGAGGGTCAGTCGGATTCTGGTTTGGAGGCCAAAGTGTGTCATGAAGACAAAGTGCCAAGTGTGGCATCCAGCAGGGAGAGTGTAACCGTTGTGGCGGAAACACCCCTGAAAGACACATCCCCTTCCTCGGCTGAGGAAGGTGTGTCCTCCTTAGGTTTGCATGTGTTTGCTGCCGGTGAATCCTTCAGCTTTCTCCAGTGCTTTCCAGGGCTGCTTCATTTCCTGTTCTTCCCATTTATGACTGCTCTTGTTATTATGCTTGAAGAGTGTGCAGCAGATAATATGATTGCATAGGTGTTGTATGACAACATGGTTTCCCACCACTGCGGCTGATCCCTGATTTTTTACTTTGCCATGACAAAATGCGCTTTGCAGCTAAGCTGATTCCTCTGCCTAAGCCTTCTTGCCCCATCTCAGATGTGTTTGCCAGTCACATTGCTAATCTATGTATATTTTTTTCTTTTTGGTGCAGAGATTCATCTGCTTTTCTTTCAAAAAGTAGATTTATTGACTTTGATTATGACATAAAGAGGCTTAAACTCTAGAAGTGTTTTCATTTGCAGTGTGCAGGTTTTTTGTTTGATTTTGGGTTTTTGTGTGTGTGCTTTAGTGCATTCTGGTTTAGCTTCCCTAAAGCTATTGCTTTTTATGTCATATCCTTGCCATTCATCGCAGTCTACCCTTCCTCTCCTCAGTCATTGCCAGAACTCTGATTTTTTGTGTCTTACCTTATCACAAATTTTTAATCCTGCTGGAATGACCTTCTTTAGCAAAACCTCCATCACTTCCACTGGGATGTTTGCCTTCATAGTAAAGCAATTCAGTAGACTGGGTGCATAGGGTGAAGTTCTGGTCTGCTCACTCAGCAAAATATTTACTGAAGTCATATTTAGTATGTAAGAACTAGGCTACTTTTTAATGGTGTTTCTCTGCAGCCAGCGCAACAGAGTGTAAAGACACACTGTGTGGAGTAGTAATGTACCCATTCACTACCTGGCTAAGAAATGCTGCATTTGGGAGGCTGGTGTTCTGGCTGGCCCAGCTAAAGAATATTAAATTCCCTTGGCAGTGAGACTGGATGCCATTGGTATTGTTCATTTGCACTACAGTAGGAGGCACAGTAGGATACATAAAGAAAGTCAGTATCTAGCTATTTAATTCCTGTGAAACAAGACTGACATGGGCTCAGTGGCCATGTTTTTATACTTCATAAGGCTGTCAAGTAAATCACCAAATGTAAAAACATAAAGGAGCAAAATTACTGTAGTTGCAGACCTCTGGTTTTTCTACCTGTAGAGTTTTGAATGGCAGTTGCCATTTTGACTAAATGTTAATGTATGGAAATATGTAAAGAATGACCAATGCTTTGTTATTAATTGATCTAAAAAAATCTGATTCATCAAAGCAAAAAGCTCTGCAGACTTGAAATCAGACACAAAGAGATTCCGAGTCAGCCCAACGCTTGCTGTAACAAGCTTTGGAAAACCACTCATAAAACTTTTTTTACAGATCACTGCAGAGAGTTCTGCTGTATTTTGCAGTATCTTGCTTCATATTTTCCATGATAGGAAGATTTCTGTAGGATGGAAATCATTATTTTCCATAAGACATTAAAAAAGAACAAGCTATTAATGATAACAGAGCGTGTATAAAAAAAAAACCCAACAACTAGGTGTTATTCCCTAAAAATATAGTGGCAGACCATAAGGGCAGCATTTTTTGTTTCAAATTAATCAGGGCCTGATGTATAGCCATTGAAACAAGCCATATATTCTTTGACTTCAGCTAGAGCTGAAAATGGCTGTCCATTTTGAAAACCAGAACTCCAATATCTGGGCTCTATTAATAGCTCTATTGCTGATTTACACATACAGGTTTCATGACAGCAGTGAGATTTTTGTCACTTGCTGAAGAGTGAATGTCAAAAATTGGTAGGATTAAATCCCCAGCCACTTCTGACACTTGTAAACCCTTTTGTATGCAGTATTTCTTTAGCTTAGGATGCATGTAGAAGAAAAATGTAAAAAGGATATAGAAATGTATAACTGTGTGTGTTTTAAATGTCAGCACCATACAAAGATACCATTGATTGGACTTAATCTTGCAGACTTGACTATCGCAAATCTAACATAAGCTACAGAGTCCCTCAAAGCATACCAAGGAAGTGAGGATTACTTGTGGTTTTGCTGTTGTGTACAAACCATGAAATGAAGAAATCACATCAAATCATCTCATTTCAGTGGTCACATATTTATATGTGTTCAACTCACATTTTCACTATAAAACCTCATATGCTGAAAGGAAACTAGGATTTTACACTTTAAAGCAGATGGCTTTGCTGCATGTTTGCATCTTTCTCCCTCTCCTTTCCATCGTTCATACCAAGATGTTGTTTGTTGTAAGCCACAATGACTGCCTGCCTGTAAGTGCATTAAATAATCTTGTTATAAAACCCAAACAAACTACTTCAGATTTACTTGCAGCCACGAAGATGGAATTCCGTGTCCAGCAGGGTGCACGCCCTTTCGCAGCAGAACCATTAGACATAAAGCAACATGAATCTGGGAAAGACAGTAAGACTGGTGAGCAACCTAAATACGATGCCTTAGTTCCACAGCCAGCAAAAACAGAGGCTATAGATAAAAAGGATTCACAGAGCAAAGACACCGAAAAAATGCCTTCACCTCTATCAGAACAGATCTTGGAAACTGATTCACAAAAGAAAGGGGAGGCCAGTTTTGCAGAACCTGGTGCCAAGCCTCCTGCTTCTCAAGAACAAAAGGACTTGTCATTTGAACTGCCTAAAGGGAGCAAAACAGAAGAAAGGACTGCAGATGTGCCCTCACCATCCTACCAAGCTATGTCTATGACATTTAAAGACAATCTTAAAGATGTCCGAGATCTTGCCATCAGCCATGGTGAAAGTTCCCTGTTGCTATCAGAATTCAAGGCAGAAGCAGTCAAGAGTGAAATTCCTTCAGGCCCATCTCCTGCTGTCCCCCAGGTGCTTCCACTTGAAAACAGTTCCAAAACAAAACAAGAACCCACTGACCAACTGTTTGCCAAAGATCTCACTAAAGACAGGACACTAGCTCTGCAGGAAGTCTCAGCAGTAACTGTAGATGGCCTGAAAACACCAAGCACCCAGAAAATCCCTGCATGGGGGGAGGAAAAGGACATGACCAAGGATGAGAGTGATGAGGAAGAAAGGTATGACTTCTATGATAAAGGGGACGCTCGAGCATTAGATGGTGGTAAATTGACCACAGAACCTGAAGTTAAGGCACTTTCCCTAGACAAAGCAGACTTTCAAAAGGATGGTGAAGCTAAAAAGTCACCTGATATTCTCACAGCAGAAAAAGAAATGGACCAAGGTGGACTCCTGGCAACAGTAGACATGAAAAAGGAGGTGCAGCCAAGCACATGGGTATCCCCAGCCAAGTTAGGCCATGAACTGACCCTCGAGAAAACAGTAGAGCACCCTGATACCACTCAGCTATCCAGAATAACAGAGAGAGCCCCTGAGGCACCAAGTTTAACCACTGACAAGACCACTGCGGAAACTTCTCAAGAAAAAGATGTTAAAAAAGATAAGACAAGTGTTTCAGCTCCTCAAACCAAAGAAGAGGAGGATCGATCAGGAATGTCGAAGTACTTTGAAACGTCTGCTCTGAAAGAGGAAGCCTTCAAAGCAGATGCTCTGAAACAAGGCAGTGATTACTATGAGTTAAGTGACACTAAAGAGAGTGTCTATGACCCTTATCAGACAGATCACCTAATACCTGAAGGCAAAGAAGAAGAAGAGGAGGAAGAATTGCAGACAGAATTGGATCAACAGCAGAGTGTGCCGGCTCATGAAATAGGGTACAGTACCCTGGCTCAGAGCTTTACACCAGACAAGTCCGAAGAACCAAGTTCCCCAACAGAACGAATGTTCACAATTGACCCCAAAGTCTATGGGGATAAGAGAGAACTCCACAGTAAAAATAAAGATGACCTAACTCTGAGTAGGAGCCTGGGACTTGGGGGCAGATCTGCAATTGAACAGAGAAGTATGTCTATTAACTTGCCTATGTCCTGCCTGGATTCAATAGCTTTAGGATTTAGCTTTGGTCGTGCACATGATCTTTCTCCCCTTGCTTCAGATATTCTAACTAACACTAGTGGCAGTATGGATGAAGGTGATGACTACTTACCAGCAACCACACCAGCATTGGAGAAGGCTCCCTGCTTCCCTATTGATAGTAGAGAGGAAGATGAGCATATTGAAGAAGAAAAAGCAATGGTAGAAGAAAAAGTCCAGCCTGAGACTGTGGCTGAATCACCTTTCCTGGCCAAAGATTATTACAAAAATGGGGCTGTCCTGGCTCCTGACCTGCCTGAAATGTTAGACTTAGCAGGGACAAGATCTAGATTAGCCTCCGTGAGCGCAGATGCTGAGGTGGCACAAAAGAAATCAGTTTCTTCTGACACTATTGTAGAAGACAGCAGCGCAGCACAGCCCCCTGTGACAGATGAAAACCACGTGACTCTCAAAGCTGAAAGTCAGCTAGAAGACTTGGGCTACTGTGTTTTCAATAAGTACACAGTTCCACTCCCTTCTCCAGTTCAGGACAGTGAGAATTTAACGAGTGAAACCTGTCCCTTTTATGAAGGCACAGATGAGAAACTGAGACGCGGCTTAGCTCCTGACCTGTCTTTGATAGAAGTGAAGCTGGCAGCAGCTGAAAAATCCAAAGAATTCCTCAGTGAAAAAGACTTAGGTCAGCATGCCACTGGTGAGTCTGTTCTGGCGAGAGACTTTGAGCAGGAGAAACGAGAGAAGCTGGATACTGTGCTAGAAAAAAATGAAGATCATCTTGACTCTAAAGAGGTCTGTCCCATTAAAGGTGCAGAGCCAGAGAAGACAAGACCTGAGGCAATCTTAGAAATGAAAGAGGAAAGTGTGACTGATAAAGTTCATGTAACTGATGATACCATATATGACAAAATATCAGCTTCAGAGACAGCAGTAGAAAAAGGTGCTGTTTCTTTGTCAATGGAGAAGGAGGAGAAGACTCTTAGTGTTGTTCCTGAGTTAGCTGAGGTAGAAGCTCCAATTAAACCAGATTACAATGCTATCAAGCATGATATGGAAGTGGCTGCAATGAGAGCTGACCAAGAATATCAGAGTCAGTTAGAAGCCAAGATGAGTGAAGTTGCTTTTCTCCCTTCAGGTAAGGACAAAGCCTCTGTTAAAAGAGCAGAGCCTGAACCCAAAGAGACTCCACAGAAAGATCAGAGCATCTTGTGCAGAGAAGCAAAGGATGCAGATGTGCTTTCCAAGATTGAGCTTAGTTACATGAAGGACAGCAGCAAACTGTCAGAAACGGAAATTAAAGAAAAAGTAACTAAGCCCGATCTGGTGCATCAAGAGGCAGTTGACAAAGAAGAATCTTACGAATCTAGTGGAGAGCATGACCAAGGCCAAGAAAGTTTGAATGGAGAATCCTTGAAACCAGAGGATATCAAAGCAGAACCTGCAAAACATCCTGTGGCTGGTGAAGAGCTGCCTGCACAGTTACCAGCAAAGGAGCCTTCTATGGAGTTCCTCCTTCCAAAAGCTGAGCCTCTCCAGGAAGAGCCTGCTGAGATTCAGATGGAGAGCATACCACAGCCTGCAGAAGGAACTGAAGAGACTCCCGATACAGCTGTGAAACCTATGGAAGTCCAAAATCTGCTGCCATGTGAAGTGACAGCTGGTGCCTCAAAAGAGGAAGAACATGAGGAAGAAGAGGTAGAAGTAGGGCTAGAAGAAATCAAAGAAGATAAACAGCATCTCATATCAGAAATGCCCCCAGAAATAGACTTTGGGAAACCTACTACTGAAGAAATGCTAGCCAAGGGTAGCACAGAAGCACTGCCTGAACTGAAAGGCATTATTGAATCAGTGGTGACAGTAGAGGATGACTTTATCACAGTGGTCCAGACAACAGTTGATGAGGGTGAATCTGCTTCTCACAGCGTGCGCTTTGCTGCTACTCAGCAGGAAGACATTGAAACAGGGGACTCCCAGGCTGAAGAGGAGCTGGAGGTTGAGGAAGTGGCAGACATTCAAGTTGAGCCCAAGGAGGGCTCCCCAGAAGCTCCTGCTTCACCCCAGAGAGAAGAAATCCTGCTCACTGACTACAAGACAGAGACGTGTGATGATTACAAAGATGAAACAACAATTGATGACTCCGTCATGGACACAGACAGTCTCTGGGCAGATACTCAAGGTGTGCATTATCCTTTCTGTTTTGTCTGTTAAATACTTTTGCTTTCAAATCATAATGATCAAAAACCAAGATTATTATAGTTATAATAGTAATCTCAGCATGTTTCAGAAAAATGGTAAAATAGTCTGCCTTTTTCTATTAATGTCTACTCTGTCTTCAGCTATTTTTCCCTGCTCCACCTCAGTATTGTTAACATTTGTTACTAATCTTTTGTTTGTTGTTATAATTTCCTCTGATCCTACAGATGATGATAGGAGCATCATGACTGAACAGTTAGAGACTGTTCCTAAAGAGGAGAAGGCAGAGAGAGAATTGCGAAGATCATCTCTCGATAAGCATAAAAAAGAGAAACCTTTTAAAACTGGGAGAGGCAGGATTTCTACTCCTGAAAGGAAAATAGCTAAAAAGGAACCTAGCACACTCTCCAGAGATGAAGTGAGAAGGAAAAAAGGTTCATTTAACACTCCCTATTAAAATATATATATTTTTATTTATTTACTTTTTTTACTGTTGTACAGTACTATCCGGTTACTCTGTTGTAGATGATGTGCACCGTAACCATATTAGTGGTGGTGCTTTCTCATGAGATAGTGTACAACCCTATGAAAAGCCATGTGCAAGGCTCACTGCTCCACTGGGCCCATGTCACTGTAGGCATCCCCACTGACCACTGGGTGACACACCTGAGGTTAATGCACCAAT
>WYDI02026103.1:10743-24302 GCA_009867235.2 Psittacus erithacus
ACTGCTCCACTGGGCCCATGTCACTGTAGGCATCCCCACTGACCACTGGGTGACACACCTGAGGTTAATGCACCAATTGTTCCCCTCCTTTGTTCACCCCAGTACAAGCGACGCGTTGGGTTGGAGTGGTGGAGCAGTGGGCCTGCCACTTGATGTATTGTCATATGAAACTGTTTGCTGGGTTCTTTTCCTGATTCTATGTTTTTGTGTTTTTTTGTCCATAGCAGTGTATAAGAAAGCTGAACTTGCTAAAAAAACTGAAGTTCAGACCCACTCTCCTTCCAGGAAAATCATTTTAAAACCTGCTATCAAATATACTAGACCAACTCATCTCTCCTGTGTTAAACGGAAGCAGACAGGTGACTGCGTTCTGTTCAATTATGCAATGTGGCTGGCAAACATAGACATTTTTGGTTTTGTAACTCTCATGGCTATAGCAGCTTCTCTATTTTTTATTTCTTTCTCCAAGAATATCAATCTTCACATATAGTATTGCTTTTTTTTTTTTTTTTTTTTTGTGGTTTGTTTCATTTTTCTTCTTTCTTTCCTGGTTTTGGTTTATTTCTTTACTGGAGGCCATGATCATGTATGCTTGTCATTGCTTGGACCTCCAAGTGCTGTGGTTGCAACTTGGCATCGTGCTTATAGTGTGGTGTTGTAGGAATCCCTACTCATCATTTTGTTCTTTTTTTGGTTTTTTTTAATTATGCTTTTTTTTTTTTCTGGTGGGAAAATGTTGACAGCTTCAACCATGGGATGCATTTCCATTACTTTGCTTTTTTACTCTCATGCATAATAAGAAGTGTTTCAGACTTATATTTTGTTGATTGATGTTATCTATATTGACACTTCCCAATCTGTCACTGATGTTTCTGCTGTACAGTCAAAATCCACAGGGAGAATCCAGCCACACGCAGCGTGAAGCTGAGAGAGAAGAAATCTGGGCTCACACTACGAATGCATTCCAAGCACAGATCTTAATATTTGGTAGAGGAAGATGAAAGGATGAAACAAATGATTCCTGTTCCAGCTTGATAGGTGTATCATTATTTAGCAAGCCAAAAAGAATACTTTCAGCACTTTTGTCATATTATTCATTGTTACTGTGAGTTCAGGGTGGAAAGATGAACATCTTGACTTTTTTGGTGTTCTTAAAACAAAGAAATTGCTAAAAGAGGCCAGGTTTTCTGTCATGTAACACAGCCACATGCTACAGTGCAGTTGTTCATGAGTGTAACCAGGGCTACTAAGAGAAGAACCATGCACAGCAATGTAGAACTATATGAGCCTCTTCTCATGGCTTAGAAATGAAGAACAGGATTTATTACCCATCCTATAGTTACACAGTGCAATACTGAAAGTGTTCTTCCTAAGAAGTCACTCCCATTCAGTTTTGCACCAATGAGTCTCTACTGTTCCAAATTCAGATGAATCTCAAGGTACGCGAAGGCACACCTTTAATGTCATGCCTCAACTGTAGGAAGTGTGTATTGCCTCCTGGTTGTATTCCATTAGGAAAACAGAACTAAATATTCAGTCCCATTGCCTTGCTGAGGGAATCTGGTCTTTTTACTTCCTCCTCCTTCCCCCATGAGAAACGAAGCCAGGGAAGGAAAGGTTGATCCAAGCCCCTCTGTGCTGCTGTAATGACTTCCCCTCAGTTTGTAGTCTTTAGGCTGTCCTAACTTGCACCCGGACCAGAACTACCCAGGAGAGAGGAATCTTTAAAAAGGATTAGATCAACTCTTGTAGCTCTCTTTTACAGTTTGCTGAAGGGTCAGCTTTATCAGCTTGGAAGTTATGAGCTATAATTCACACATTCTTTCAAAAGACCCAAGGGGGGCGGGGGAGAAGCATTTACTCTGTAGTGTTCTTACCTTTGCCTACCCTTCTACAGCCATGTGGTTGGTGCTGTCTTGCCCTCAGATACTCTACCAATAACTCCTCTGAACTCTTCTGGCCGACAGTGTGCTGCAGAGGCCTGAGTCACACCAATGGACTTGCATAAGGAGTCTGCCTGGTGCCTTAAACATACGCTGCCTGGCAACTGTCAGAGCTGCTTTTCTCTGGCTCCAGTGCATAGCGCAGCAGATATTTTAGTCAAAATGAAGAATGTAATAGAAAAATGAACTCCTGGTACATTTAAATGCTGAGATAGAGAGCAACCAACAAGTGATGGACCCAGACTGATCCTAAAATCTTCAGTAATGAGGGTTGAACTTTGAGGCTTGAGCTGTAAAGCGGAAGAGCTTGAACGGCACCAGAATGTGAACACTGTGAAAAGTATCTCATGTTTCACCAGCTCTTTCCAGGATCTGTAGTTTTGAGGGACACTCTCTCTCTCCCACTATTACGAAAAATACAGCACTGTTTCTTGAAGCCATTTTTAACTGTCACTGTGTCCTATTTGGAATGGTCTTGTCAGCTTTAGTGATACTTGGCCAATGGACCCCCACCAAAAGTCCCTGAGCAGTGTAGTCTGTATAACTTTTGAGTTTACTGCAGTCAGTTAAAACCTCCATGTTGCATTTACTGTGACTTTAAATTGGAACATATAAGTGCCTACAAAAAATATTTTTTTGCTCCTATTTTTTACACAGTGGCCAGGGAAATGACATCTTTCCCATTTCCCCTCAACACCAGAAAAAAAATCCCATGTCACTGGTGAGCACTGCAAATACTGGTAACTTACAGTGCCATATCCACAAGGGAGGAACTGCTTTATAAGAGACTCACCTGGGCCATTTGAAAAAGAAACTGCATGGCCACCTCTGAGGAAAGGCTTGTAAAGTCTTTGCCTTGGCTGGTGTAGGTTCCTGAAGAAAACCACAATTTGACTGATGTTTTGTTAGTGGCTGTGAGGTGCTACTGCAGTTGTGCCATCAGAGAAGTGTTTACGGTGGCAAGACCCACACAACTACCTTGCTATGAGCAGGAGTCACTATGCGATACACTTCTGTTTCTTGTCTTCAATTCTGGGGTCACCCCCTCAGGTAAAACATGCTTGTTGTGTATTTAAACTGGCAGCAGTGCCTTTAGAGATGTTTTGTTCAGATGGAGAAGTTGTGGTGCTTTCAGGTAAGTCTACATGAGCAGCACAGCTAGCCTTTCCACTTTGTAGTGGTGGCTGGTTAGGGCTCCATGCCAAGGGAAGGAGGAAGGATGCTATTTGTGATTATTTAGAAGAGATGCAAACCAGAACAAACCCAGCAGTAACAGATGTGGTAAAATGTGATGCAGGACTGTGCTGTACTCATCCCTCTTATGAATTCAGAACTGAAGTACACATTTACATTCTTTTCCTCCTCACAAGCTTTCTCTCCTACTCCTTCAGTTTATCAAATAAGTAGTTTATTAAGAGGGCAGAACTAGAGTGGGAAGTGTGGCAGAAAACCAAGGATCTCCTCACCATGCCTGGGAACTGCAGAGAGAAAGGAGAAAATGAATTGGCTCTGTCCTGTATGATGCATTAGGGTTGGGTTACAGTTGGAAGACAGTTGGGTTTACTGTCAAAAGGTTGTCACCTGTGATGACTGTCCTGCCTCTACATTTACTAAGGATATCCTGGCACAGATGCCAAAAGATTTCACCTCTAGTTTTTGTGTGGCAGATCACTTCCTGAGCAGCAGTGTTCGGGCGAAACTAATAACTTGCTTTCCAAAAAGCTGCTTCATTCCAAAACTTTTCATAAGGATGGAATCCAAGTCAGAGAGCACAGTCTTACCTCAAACCATGTTCTATTAAATAAATGAAATACTAGATTAACATACTTGAAGTCACAGACAGAATTTGAATTGCTGAAGTCTAGGGCCTTAGTTGACCCACAGCACATGCACCTTGTTGATGCAACTAGGGTGATAATTCAGCAGTGCAGCTCTCTCTTTCCATGAGGAATTTTACCTAACATTTTGAAAAGTGGTGATTTTAGGGGTCTCTCAGCATTTTCTTTTGTGGATTACTGCAAGGAGCCTGATTTTCAGAAGACAGTCCTGAAAATCAGGTTGCAAAGGCATCTGACTGTTTGCCTTCATAACCAGAGCTTCTTATACTTGTCAGTTATTTCTTGAACTTTTTACTGTAGTTTCTAGACTTCAAGAAACATGGATACAAAACTTTGAAATGTGTAGAATACCATTTTACCTCAAGTATGATAAGTACAGGACATGTTTAAGGCAGGTACATTTCTGCATACAGTTCACTGAAAGTAATTCACAAAATACTTGCTTTGCACAGTAGTTCAAAGGCATTTAATTGTTCTAACAAGTGTATTAAGCTTATTATTATTGGTTTTAACTCTCAAGTCTTTCTTTGGGTCTCTCAGCAGCAGGTGGTGAAACAAACCAGGCTCCTGGTGTATTTAAACAAGCAAAGGAAAAACTCTCAGTGAGTAAAATCATCTTATCATTCATCTTTATAATCTCCTTTGTCCTTATTTCAGATCTTTTTGTGTTAATTCAGTAATTGTGTGTTCCGTTTAAAACTTGTGTTCCAGTTAGAATTTGACATATTCATTATTCATTTAAAAAAGTAATTAAAACCACCTTTCCTGAATAACCTGAATTACAGTCCTGAGTGGTAGGTGATGACAGTTTGCGGATTCATAGAGGCACACAGACTGCAGGAACGGGTTGTCAGCCTGGGATGAACTGCGTACCTTGGCCCTTTCTGCAGCATCCAATTCATACAGCCACCTTGCTCAGTTGCTACATAGGCAAAAACCCTCCCCCAGGACTCACTGGGTGTATGATGCACTGTTCCATAACCATGCATTCTGCAGAGCTGTTGCCTGTACTGGCCAGTAGCATTTTGTATGCAATTAAGTGCTTTTTGAATGGCCATCTCGTGGACTGCTGATTTCTGCCAGTGATTCAACCTAACAGTTATGTGTCCTGCCTTAAGCTGCTCTTCAGCCTGTTCTGCTCCTTCTATCTGGTTTTCTTCTGCTGTTTCCTTCAGCAAATACTGCAGTGTTCAAACTCTGTTCCCACGCTGAACCTACACTCCTCCTGTCCCATCACTCCAAAATCCCCAAGAAACCAACCTCCTTTCACTGTGCCCTACACAACTGGTTTTTACATGACACTGACACATGCTAATACACATCTGTAGCACTGACAGCACTGTGCCATTGTTAGCCAGCATTAACAATGAAAGAGTTCCTTAGGATCCCTCTAAATTTTCTCATGTATTCCATGGCTGATTTATTTTAACGAGATAGTCAATTCTTTGAGGAACAAAAAGATCAGCCTCATAAAGTGGTACACATAGTTTATGACTCATAAGAAATTTTTAATGATGATAGCAGCATAACTGATTGGAGGCTTTGGAGGAGGCTGTGAAATTTAGACCTGGATTCAGGCATGGATTCTGGGATTTCATGTGGGTTTTCAGGTCTGACTCATTACAGCTCGTAACTGGGAAAACTGCTAGAGGTTCTTTACTAGTACAGTAAGAAATACCTAGACAGGTTTCTGGTCTGAGTCAACAGTATGGTTTATTACTGTCTTTTCTTAAGGGATGATCAATTCACAAGAGAAGTCAATACTAGCCCATTTTCAGAGTCATCTGTGTTCACGGAGTACTCCCAAGTATAAGCTGCAAGATCATTCTTTGAAATTATCTGCTTACTGCAGATTATCTGCTGCTCCTTAACTTACAGCAAAGATCAGAAGTCTGTCCCCTGCTTACTTTCTCTCGCTCTTGCTTCACTTCTCTGATTGCTACACTTATGCAACCCTTAGACATTTTCTGTTCTGTGCCTTGCCTTCACCTCTGCTTTTCTAAAGACCTCTCTCTTTTTGTTGTATTTCTTCCTGATTTTTAGCTTTTATGTCCTTCAAATGCAGCTTTTTCCTCTCCACTGGTAAAGTTAGATCATACAACCCAGTCAGTTTTGTTACCTATCTTCAAACTAC
Organism: Psittacus erithacus; assembly: GCA_009867235.2. Classification (NCBI taxonomy): domain Eukaryota; kingdom Metazoa; phylum Chordata; class Aves; order Psittaciformes; family Psittacidae; genus Psittacus; species Psittacus erithacus. Next base: position 16,659 of record WYDI02026103.1, read on the forward strand.
GAGTTTACATATTGCTTTGCAGAACAAGTTCAGAAAGGCTGAGCAGTTCCATCTGCTGGAAGGAGCTGTGTACCTGCGGTAGTGAGATGTTGAGAACATCAGTCATGTTAGGAACACCTCTGAAATAAAGTGAGGTTTCTGCATCCCAACTTGAGCAATTCCTGAGTCTTAAGAGTTATATAGATGTGTCCTGTGGACAGCTAGCACTTCCAGCAACATGAATGGTAACGAAGATCAAAGGTAATGTATTGCTAACAGAGAGTAAGAATAGTTTTCTGGGTAGAGGACAGGAAGGGATTGAGGCATTTGGTTTCTTTGCTTGCTCTACCACCCTTGAGCATGTCACTGAAATCCGGTTGGGCAAGATTCTGCTTCTGTTGCTGATGCTAAGAAGTGACTTGCTCCCTAAATAACACTGAGGACATTTAGACTGTGATAATCTTCAAGCAGTGTGTTAGCTCAAGATATGCCTTTTCCCCAGCTGTTCCATTGAAAGATATCAGTCTCGTCCACCTTTAGCATTCACATTAGATGCACATAGTCATGGAGGTCACTGTGTGCAGTCTGAGTGAAGAGGACAAGGTCTCTACATCATGCATAGGATATTAATCTGTAAAAGCTTTCCAGTCTTGTTAGGGGAAACATTTCCATACCCACAGGCTGAAAAAGGCAAAAACCACTGAGTGAACATTTGGGCCTAAAACTGTGTGTTTATTATTGCTCAAGTTCAGAAAATCAGGAGAAAAGTGTTTGCAGAATGTCTGCTTCCTGAGGCCACGCAACATAGATACTCTGCTTCCAGAAATTCAGCATCAGTAACCACCCTGGTGGGTTTGTAAATATGGCCCAAAGCTTCACAAGTGGATGGGACCCATAAATTGAGCTGTGACAAATCAAAGTCTGGAAAAGCCTTTGATGTGACAGAAACACACATTGTGCAGTTTCTGTGTAAAATAATTATTCAATGACTTTATTCTGTTTATTCCCAGACAGTGAAACAAGTATTAACAGAAAGAGACATAAATATATTGCAAAAGTCATTCTAGGAATATATTCTTGTTAGTGAAGCACTTCCATCCTTTGAACTAATTTCTTGCCTTGCTACTTGGTATGAATGATGATAACCAACAGAAGTCATCTCAGCTGTTGTAGGACAGGAATGGTTTATTACACAGTTCTGCAACTTTTAATTATATTGATGATATCATGGATGACATTGAGCACACCAGCCTCAGATTTCTGTGGGCTGGGTATGCAGCCTAAGCCCAGATGCCTGTCAGGGCTGGATAACCCATTCTTTTCTCATTTTCTAATAAAGACAACTTGAGGAGTAACTCATACAACTTTTCTGAGCATTGAGAAAGTCTAGGTGACTGACTTTGATCAAATGCCAGATTTTTCATGGTTGAAGTTCTGTACCAAATCTTGTAATTACAGACCCGTTGGGATCGCTCCTGTTTGTATCTTCATGCTAGTGTGAATACAGATTGAATCAGGACTACATTGCCAAGGGGTGCATTAGGGATTTTGTGTGTACACACAAGAAGCAATGCTGTCATGTCCTTCTGCCAGTGTGGGAATACTGCTGTAACTTTGCTTTTAAGATTCCCATGATTTTATTCTTGACTGTAGCCTGGAGGGATATATTTCAAAAGCGCAACTGGGTTTTAAAGGACTAGGATCTCTTGGAGCTCTTGTAGTTTTGCACTTGTTTCTAATGCAGACAACCAGCAGCTGTACCAGTGAAATGCCATACACGGCACCAGTTTTATCCTAGGAAGACAAGACAAATACAGCATCTGCAGAAAAAAGTACCTCCTAGAATCAGTAACTGTCCAGCCCCCGGTGATTTCAGTCCAACAACACAGAACTGAAAGTTGCATGCATGTCAGAACTGCATAGACACCATTACCAGACACAAGGAAAGTATTCATTCATAGCTTGGGCTATGGCAGTGGTTTGTTTTTCTTTTTTTGCTCCATGTTGCATGTATTTTCTTTTTGTCCAGCTTCATGTTGTGTTTTCTTTTGTTTGTTTTCTCATGACTAGACTGCCTCTTTGTCAAAGATTCCTGCCTCAAAGTCTAGAGCAAAGTCATTGCTCCCGCCAAGACCCAGCTCAGCTTGCTCCTTAACTACTAAAAGGGCCACTTTTCTTGATACAGACAATTGTTATGTACGGCCTTCCTCAGCAGGCCCAAGAGACTGCTTGCCCTACTCAAAATCAGATACTAAGGTAAGGTAGCAGAATTGGTGGAGTGAGTTAGCTTGGAGACGTATAGGTGAACCCCATTGATCACATGCTTTACCCACTGAATCTGAGTAATTCTCTGTGAAGCTTAGTGGGATTACTTACATCCCGTGGCACGAGAATTGATTTGTGCTACAAAATGGATAAAACCGGAGGAGATTCTCCAGAGGAAACATAAGTGAAATAAATAACAACTAGAAGAACATAACTTCTTTCTATTGATTATATGGATCTGCTTCTGTTAAGAAGTTGCACCCATTTGCATGTGAGTAAGTGGCAAAGAACAGCAGTATTAAAGTGCCCTCCAAGTTTAAAACAATTTAACTTTCAGTCAGTTAATATTCTCTGAAAATAAATTCAGTTCCCAGTGTAGGAGGGTACAGTTCTAATCACCAGCAGTAAGGGCAGAAGCCAAGTGCTCTAGGATCCAAGTCTGGTCTATGCATGCGACCATGCTGAAGAAGTTGCAGTTGAAAGAGATGTTTGGCAGTCCATCCTAGCTTCTCCATGTTTACATTTCACTTGTGTTTCACATCTGCTTGATGCTGAGTTGATGACTATCCCCACTGAAAAACTGTTTTCACTCTTCATTTCCATTTTTCTGTGCTAACACTATGGTGTGTCTTTTACTGGTTGGGACCATCATAATATTTGTCTATCTGCTTATGCAAGACTGTCTTTGGCTGTGCGTCCTGTAGATTCAAAAATATCCTAACATACATGTCCATTGCTCTAACCATGGTACAAAGAAGTATGGAAGGAAATAAGACACCAGGATTAATAATCCTGAACTGAAAAAAATAAACAGTAGCTAAAATTTTTTCTCCAGAAAAAAGTAAAAGGTACAGTTGAAGAATGCAAAAAATCACACCTCACCTAACAGTGTACTGTGAGGTATATTCTGGGCAACAGTACTGCAGTTACTTTGCAGGTAAATTCAGGTAAGAATTTCACACCTGAGCTCCAGAGAGAAAATTCTTTAACTTTGACTTGCAGTAAAATAACCCCCTGTTTCTTACTAGGAAACAAATGTGGAATCCATTCATTTAGATCTAAGAGCATCTGTGTTAAGTAGATCAGATGACTGGTGTTCTGATGCAGTAAAGAAGCACTAGGGAGCTAAGCAGAGCATGGGAGCTAGCTGGATCCCCACAGGTTCCTGTGTGACTAGTAAGTTGGGCCCGTAGGATGAGGTTTCCCCTTCTATATAGGTTAAGAGAAATCACAGCCTATTGATCTTTGAGTTTTGAAAACTAAACTTTCCTCTTTTATGTTGTTACTACTAGGATGGAGTAAGCAAGAGTCCCGAAAAGCGTTCCTCTCTACCAAGACCTTCCTCTATCCTTCCTTCTCGAAGAGGTATATCAGGAGACCGAGACAGAGAGGAGAATTCTCTCTCCCTCACAACTTCTCTCTCTTCAGTACGACGGACCACCCGTATGTTTTTTGCATATTAACCCTCTCCTACTGCTGTGGGCGTCTCCCATCCTTGTTAGATGTGTCATATTGCCATAGCATCATATTGCCATAGCCTTTTACACAGAGGGGCAGGTCTGGGGTATGCTTTTGGAAATCGAGCCCCACAGACTGGTTTTGTTCAGATACCAAGTGCTGAGCAGCATGAGCTTGAAAACACAGACAGGATGCACCCTTTCTGTCCTCTGCAATGCCCAGAACTTGGACTGCTCTTCAGACTGATGGCTGATACCTGAAAGTGCCTTTGCAGGGAGTTCAGAGCTGGACAAGTGGCTTAAACCACAACCACAAGATATTTAACACTGGGCATTTACAAAGTAAATTACAAGTAAGAAAAATGAGACAAACTTTAAGTAAGCAACATAAAATATTCTGATGGATCTTGGAAAAGGGAACCTGATAGCTATAGTCTTTAATTTGCTGTTTCACAGCAATGATCTCCCTGTGCCGTAATACTAGGGTAAACTCTCAGCTGGGAATTGAGATGTTGGCTGCTGGAGTGGCTCATGGGAGGAGGTTAGGATAGTAAACCAGCAAGGTCCTTTTATGATGGCTAATCTTATCAAATCACCAGAAGAAATCACAGAATAAAAAGAATTTTATCAAATACCCCCAGAACTTTTAGTTAGATTTGCATTCAACACAGGCCTCAGAACCTGGATGTAGCTCCCTGCTTTCCAATAGGAATTCCCCTGGTTTCTTTCTTTAGAAACCTATCTTTTTTAAGACAGCTAGAGGGAAATTGATGATTAAATTCTACAGAAAAAGTCCTTTGAAATTCTTGCATGATTCTCCAAGGGTAAAACAGAGACTCTGTAAGCAGAATTACCCCCAGCTGGCACAGAAGCCCATTCTGCTCATGAGGAGTGAGAGGCCACTGAGCATTTGTCAATATGGTGAAGGGTTGAGGAATGAAAAATAAATACACCAAAGCTGCAGGGAGCTGGGGAACAAAATAATCTTCCCTTTCTGTCTCAGTTGGTATGGTGAGAAGGTTCTGGTTTAGAGTTGGTTTGGAAATAAAGAAACCCTTCAGGGAAAACTGCAGGTGAGAGGAGTATGCTGTATCTATCTATCTAATGAGTCATGTAAAGCAAAGAGTTTCTTCTGGACGCCAGGGGCAGCAATGCCTTGGGTTTGGTCCCTCACTGTTACTTAAACAGAATAATTGAAAAATACTTCAGATAAGTTTTTTGTTAGCCCCACTGGATGCTCTTGAGAGGCCCATTGGATTTATAACTCCTGAACGTTTCGAAGGTGAAAATGTACATGCACCCATCCATAGAATCATAGAATAGTTAGGGTTGGATAGGACCTTCAGATCATCTAGTTCCAACTCCCCTGCCATGGGCAGGGACACCTCCCACGAAATCATGTCACCCAAGGCTCTGTCCAACCTGGCCTTGAACACCACGAGAGATGGAGCATTCACAACTTCCCTGGGCAACCCATTCCAGTGCCTCACCACCCTTACAGTAAAGAACTTCTTCCTTATATCCAGTCTAAACTTCCCCCATTTAAGTTTTAAACCGTTACCCCTTGTCCTGTCACTACAGTCCCTAACAAATAGTCCCTCCCCAGCATCCCTACAGCCCCCCCTTCAGATACTGGAAGGCTACTATGAAGGCTGCTATGCTAAGAGTTGGTTTGGTCTTTCTCTCCCTGAGTATTCTCAGCGGAGCTTTACTTAAAGCAGCATATGGAGGTACCTCAGCTTGTTTATTTGTGTTTGAGAGTTATGAGCAGAGCTGGCTGCAGAAAACACATTGCCACTACTAAACTGTTCTTGTGCTCAGTGAAAATGACTGGCAATGCCAGAAGCATTGAGTGGAGCTGCTGTAAAACATTACAATATTTATTTCCAACTCACATGCAGATGTAACTAGAATATGACTTTTCATCTAGGCTGACTTCTGTAATTGCTTTCTTTCACTGCAGTAGTGAAAAATAGCAATAGAATGTGAGGGACATCTGCCTAGCCACACAATAGGGCTATGACTTGTTCATTAGCTGAATGCTGACCCAGGGTTCAGCTGCAGACACTGGATAACCAGCAGTGGTATGTGACCAGCAGCTGCCGGGCACTCAGAGCCTTTAGTTTCAGGATTACAATCACAATTTTTCCCACTCTCTAGTTTAATGCTCAAATCCATTGAACTTGCTGACAGGATTCTTACTGGCTAGTCAGGTTGTCAGATTGAGTCCCTCAGTGTCAGGTTAGATTCCAAGGGTGCTTCTCATCTTTTACTCCAAATGGAAATCAGTGTGGTATTGTGCCTTGTTTAGCGAGCTTTGTGGGAAGCACGGCTGTGTTACAGAACAGGGAACTCAGTCACCATATGGGCAGTTTACCAGCTCAACCATACATGACAAGATAACTCCTGAAAGGTTGATGAGCAAAGTAATACACAGAGATAGACATCCACTGTGCCGTTCCACCACTAGCACAGCCATCTTAGAACTGTATCTCTCCTGGCACACAGGGATGCAAGACTGGGAGGAGCAGAGGGAAGGAGAACTCTATTCCTGTGGGTCTAATGCTAGTTTTTTTCCTGCATGTAGGATCAGAGCCAATTCGTAGCAGAACAGGAAAAAGTGGAACTTCAACTCCCACTACTCCAGGCTCCACTGCCATCACTCCAGGGACACCACCAAGCTACGCCTCTCGTACCCCAGGCACTCCAGGGACGCCCAGCTACTCCAGAACCCCACACACTCCTGGTACCCCCAAATCTGCCATACTGGTACCTACTGAGAAAAAAGTTGCCATAATTCGCACTCCTCCTAAATCTCCAGCCACTCCAAAGCAGCTACGGGTTATTAATCAGCCTCTACCTGACCTCAAGAATGTCAGGTCCAAAATTGGATCAACAGATAATATCAAATATCAGCCTAAAGGGGGGCAGGTAAGGATTCCACTTTTCATGTTGGGATGGGTGAGGGATGGGAGCCATCTGAGCTGCCTTGGAAATACTGCTTCTGTTGTCCATATACATTGGTTGTTTCAGTGATGATAAATGGCAGGGGCCAGGACAATCTTGAGAGAAAGTATTTTGTCCCCTGAAAACTAACAGTGCCTCACTGAGGGCAGTTGGGAAACTTCAAAGTAAGACTTTGCACTCCATGCCATAGCTAACTTTCAGCCTGAGTCTCATCAGTTGCTGCTTATCTAGTCTTCATAAGTACCAACAAATGGAAGGGGTTTGTTTTAATTCAAGCAAGATAGATGTTAGGATTGCACACTACCATGACCTTTTCTTAAGTCGTGCCACATTACATGTGCATTGTGTTGGGTGATGTTAATGGGGGTTGCAGCCTCCAACGTGGCAAATCCACCCCAAGTTAAAGATGATGGGAGGGGACAGATATTAGACTTAACTGTTTTTCTTGCTGCAGGGTTTGAGTAAGCAGGAACAGGGTTTAAATTTCATAAACTGGAGAATGACTGTAATATAAGAAAAGATGAACATGTAATAAGGCAGATCATGATTTTCTGTTCTCACTGTCTGAAAGAACAAGAATTCAGGGACATGATGCAATTAAAAAGACATAGTTTCATACCTTGCAGAGTTATGCAGTGAAGCGCATTGTCATGAGGATTACTTTTGGCTGAAGACTTAACGTGTTAAGCAAAGTCATAAAATCACAGAATGGTTTGGCTTAGAAGGGACCTTTAAAAGCTCATCCAGTTCCAACCCCCTGCCATGGGCAGGGACACCTTCCACTAGAGCAGTTTGTTCCAAGCCCTGTTCCAACCTGGCCTTGAACACTGCCAGGGATGGGGCAGCCACAGCTTCTCTGGGCACCCTGTGCCAGCACCTTAGCACCTCACAGGGAAGAACTTCTGCCTAAGAGCTCACCTCAGTCTCCCCTCTGGCAGGTTAAAGCCATTCCCCTTGTCCTGTCCCTACAGGCCCT
>WYDI02026103.1:27963-49540 GCA_009867235.2 Psittacus erithacus
CAGCGCCTCAGCACCCTCACAGGGAAGAACTTCTGCCTAAGATCTCATCTCAGTCTCCCCTCTGGCAGGTTAAAGCCTTTCCCGCTTGTTCTGTCACTTTGGCCCAAGTTAAGAGAATGTCCCTGCTCAGGACAGGGAAGAACATAAATGGGCTTATAAGGTTTGATGCTTCCCCAACCAGAGCCACAGGAGGCAGCTGTACAGGGAGATGTGGACTGACAATGTGACATGGCGGCAGTTAAAGTACTTAGCTAATGAGAGGCTGGGAGGCAGTTTTTTCCACACCGGTAGCTGCATTCATTGGAACAAGTTTGTGCATTTACCAAGTCACCAGTTCACAACTGTGAGATAAATTCCTCTGTGTCAGTCTGGTTTGGTTTTCTTTATACATTCCCAGATTTGTGGATTTGCAAGACATTTGAAGGGATTTGTTCTGGACTGAAAATTAGAAATGAATTCATCCCTTGTTAATTGAAAATGGAATGCAAATAGCCACGGAGAGTTTCAGGCGCACCTTCAAAACTCTCACAGCTTAAAACCATAATTTTTAAGGTTTTGAAATTCAGAATTTTGGCTGATCATTGCAGATTGTACAGAAATAACATCCTGCAACTCCTGTGTTCAGACTGCACTCATTTAATGAAAGGCTTGCCCAAGAACAGTCTGTACAGTTAAACCCTGAATTATTCTGGATAAAAAGGAAGATCTTCCTGACTCATACTTTAGAAAAATGAAGCAATCAGTGCCAAGCAAGTTCTAGAAAGTTTCCTTGAGCAAAGGTGTTTGGTTGGTAGAAATGAGCAGGGAATTGGAACTTCCTATCCCGATCTGACACTCTTTTATGTTTATGATACTAGCCAAAGTGCTACTCTGTACTACAGCACATCATGCCCAACGCAGAAACTAGGGAGAGTTGGATGGAGAGGACTGATCACTGCTCAAGTCGGGCTGGGTATTGGTCAGCGGGTGGTGAGCAGCTGCATTGTGCATTGTTTCTATGGGGTTTTTTGTTCATTTTATTCCTCTTTTGCTCTCTTTTTATGTCCTATTGTTATTACTAACACCCATGGGTTTGCTTACCTTTCAGTTCTTTTCCCCATCCTACCAGGGTAGGGGGGCAGTGACCTGGAGGCAGCATGGTACTTGGTTGCCAGTCATGGTTGAACCACGACAGTCACAAGTTGTCTGATGGGGCTCTAGCCACTAACAAAACCTCCACTGACTACAGTAGGCATAAGCCAATGCTGCTTCTTTCGAAGGCCGTTAGCAGCAGTGCATTGACTTCTGCCAGTCAGATCTGGTATGTTCAGTCTCTCGAGTTAGAGTTGAAGGTATCACTTGCTGGAGGAACTTTCCAGTGTCTACAGTTGCAACATAAGTGACCAGTTCCAACTTTTAGGTGGCTAATAACAGAGGAGACAAATTCTGGTCATGAGGAACCATACGCTACTGGTCTGTTGGTCATAGCGAGGGAGAAGCTGTAATTTATTTCTTTTTCTAGAGTAGATTGAAATTCCCAGGGCATAAATTCTGTGCAAGTCTGAGTCATGCCAGCAGCAGGTTCAGCAGAAGAGGCATTTTCAGCTGAGCAAGAACTCAAGATTTATCAAGAAATAAAATAGGGAAAGTTGTTCTTCTGGGAAAAAATTTTCAGGCAATACATAATCTGCATCAGAGCTGTTCGGTCATATAATAGTGCTCTGTCTTGCACAGGAAGATGAGAAAAAGAGTTTATTTTGCTCGATGGGAAAGGGCAGGAGAGAAAAGGATAAAACACTTAGTTTTTATCTTGGAAATTTGGATTTGAATAAAAAGAGATGCTAAGGGACATGTCTGTTGAGCTTTAGGAAAGCCAGCTTGCATGAAGAGCGAAACACAAGAGAGTTTTTTGAACTTGAACTGAACAACCGAATTTTCTCCACTATGCTGCAGGTAAAGATAATCCAGACACAATGACTCAAAACTCACCCCTTCTTAAAGATAAGGAACATGATTGGAAAACTGTGATACTTGATGCTCAACACTTGATATTTGAAGCTATTAGTACTCTTGCCACATGTAGGGACTGTTGCCTCTAAAATTTAAGTATCAAACTCTGTTGTTTAGTAAAATCTGTTTCATTTAAGGGAGGACTAAAGCAAGGATTCTGTGGTTTAGCTGAATTAATGGAGCTCATAGAGTCTCTTTTATTTTGCATGCGTGAATCTCCTTCAATTTCTTTTGCCATTCTTTGGATCAGGCTCCCCAGGTTTAGTGAGGAGTATGATTCCAGAACACGTGTTACACTTCATCTGACATGGATCTTGCACTTCCTTGAGTTGTCTGTTAAATTCAGCTGGTGTCTCTTGACTGTAAACTCTTTGGCATGGGAAGTGGTCATTTTGCTTTGTATTTCCCTGCACAATTATGCAAAACACATCACCATTTCTCTATAGGCCTTTTCTCCCTTTATTGGTGGGAACTACCTAGTTCAGTGTGGTCACATTAATTAGTGATTTATAAATAGGTAGAAAGCAGCTTGTAAATCAGCTGTTGTTGTCCTATGCAAGAATTGAAGATGTGGCTGATTACAAGATACCTGTTTATTTTACTGATACTTCCCTTTGGAAGTACCTATTCTCAATTGGGGTTTTTTCACAATTTAACTGTTCAGGCTAAAATATTACATGCTGAGTGTCTGCTCTGTACTTAGAGAAATGTCAGAAACGAACCTGTCTTGCTCACCCTTTAGGAAAAGCAAGGTGAGGATGGAATGTTATTTTGCCTGTGCTATGCCCAGTGCAGCCTTTTCTTTTGAATCTCACTAGTTTGTAGGCTGGCAGCTTCCCTATTGTGTGCATGCAGTAATTTCAGGAGTGCAAGGGCTGAACATCATCACAAGCTCTGTAGATGTGGGAAGTCTGAGGCATGGTCTTTCTCTTCAAAAACTTTGCTAGGCCAAATAAACACCCTTTCCTCTCCCTTTACCTGTAGCCTCTGCCAGAAGCATGAAAACTGTAGTATCATCTGTTCTTGGCAGCATGTAGATTTGGAAGCACTGAGAACTGCCTCTTGATGCTAATTGGATTTTAACCTCGACCTTGGTTCCTATGCAAGACCAATTCTTATCTCACTCAATCCCTGTGTTAACCAGGAGACCAAACACTGAATAATGTCTAGTTCTGTCAAATTACTGTGATGCTGTGGTAAGCAGGAGGAACCCGGCCCTTTCTGATAAGTTGTTAGGAGTCTGGGAGCTTTTCCCAGTATCACAGCCTGACAGCATATTCATACGGCAAGTGGAGCTTTTGTAAATGCTTTAGGCGCAGTGTTTTGGTAGAGCTTCTCATAAGCCATAACTGCAAGGCAGGGAAAACATAAATGCATCTCTTGAGGGCCCATGTACTTGTGGATGTCAAGTTTGTCTAGAAGATTTCTAACCCAATCCTCCTCAACCAAGGGAAAGACTTCCTTTCTCCAGGCCTTCTCCCTGATCTCCTGGATCAGGGGTTCCTGAGGGCTGGCACTGGCATTTAAGACTGAAGCTAAGAAGGCATTCAGTTGCTCTGCCTTCTCTGCATCCTCTATCACCACGGTCCCTGCTCCTTTCAGTAGTGGGCCCACATTTTCCCTAGTTCTCCTATTATTAATGTATTTGAAGAAGCCCTTCTTGTTGTCTTTGACATCCTTAGCCAGATATAATTCCAAATGGGCCTTGGCTCTCCTAGCTGCATTTGTGTCTACTCTGACAACGTCCCTATATTCCAAAGCTGCCTGTCCCTGCTTCCACCTCCTGTCTCCTGCTTGTCTCTGAGTTTTCACAGAAGTTCCACGTTCATCCATGCAGGTCTGCTGTCTCCCTTTGCTCAATTTCTTGCTTGTGGGGATGCACTGTTCTTGAGCCTGGAGGAAGTGATCCTTGAATATTAACCAGCTCTCTTAGACCCTTCTTCCTTTTAGGGCCCATTCTCATTGGATTCTCTCAAGAAGGCCCCTGACGAGCCCGAAGTTAGCTCTCCCTAAGTCCAGGGTTGTGATCTTATTGCCCTGCTTCGTTCTCCCATGATACTGAACTTCATGATTTTGTGGTCACTGGTCACTGTAGCCAAGGTTGCCCCAACTTTCACATCACAGGCCGGTCCCTCCTTGTTTATTAGTATAAGGTCCAGCAGCACACCTTTCTTTGCTGGTTCCTGCATCACCTGTATCAGAAAGTTATCAGTACCTTCCAGAAATCTCCCATATTGTTTGTTCCTCCAGCAGATGTCAGGGTGATTGAAGTCCCCATGAGAACCAGAACCTGTGATTGTGAGGCTTCTCCTTGACTCACTCATCATCCACCCTGAGACAAAGTTCCAGACATTCCAGATGTTCTCTCACATAAAGGACAACTCCACCACCTCGCCTTCCTGGCCTGTCTTTCCTAAAACACATGTAGCCATTCATGACAGCATACCAGTCACACCAGCTATGCCACAACATCTCTGGAATTGCAGCCAGATCAAAGACCAGTGACTGCACATGGATTTCTAATTCTTATTGTCCATTTCCCATACTATGTGCATTGGTGTACACTTGGTTTCCTACCCATGCCCTGCATCTCCCAGTACTTTGATAGATAGCATTCAAACAGCGCAGAAGGTGCTGAAGCACAGTGTCTGATTCCTGCTGGGGACTCCTAGAAGTAGTGTGAGTTACTGAGGCTGTGCTATGTGCACATCAGCACACAGTCTGCCCTACGCTTCAGTTCTGGACCATTGCTTAGGAGTCATCAGAGGACAGAGTGGGGGGAAAGTCTGTCAGACTTTCAGAGCTTCAGACAGAAGCTAATTTTTCCTTGGGCAGTGTGGTTTTGTGGTATAAACCCAGAATTGTCTGTAAGGCTTAATTTTTCCACTGTCGTTTAACTTTACATGGATATGACAAATGCTGAGGAACCTCAGCTTGGTTCAGATCAAAATCCTGACTTCCAGGTCCTGTCCAGCATACCTGGGCAAACCAGCATTAGATCAGAAGAGAATGTACCCATTTCAGACTGGCAGGTCAGTGCAAGAGCTGTGAGGGACCCTGTCAGGACGTTATGTTGTTCAAATGTTTAGTGAGCATGAATAGAAAGCAGTCCTGTTTCTGCCACAGACTACAATGTTCCCTTTCCTGAATGAGCATGAGCAGGCTTCATCTTTCTTTTAATGTGCAGCACAATTGAGGTGCATGTATGTACGTCCCTACCACACCTCCACCGCACACAGAAGACGTACATACACATTCAGGAGCACAGAGACCTCCCTGGTGAGTCATGGTGTTCATGCTGCCTCTGTCACAAACAGCTGCATAATCTAGTTCCTTTCATAAACTGCCATCATAAAAGTTTATAATTTTATTGTCATAGCTCTATTCCTTTAGGGAGCAGTTCCAGAGCTTCCCTTCTCTGACAGTTACAAATTTCCCTCTAGATTCCAGCTTCAAATAATTCAGAGTCACTTTATATTCTTTGTTTGCAAGCCAAAGTTTCTCTTTAACCTAAATAGTTCCTATCCCTCTCTGATACTCTCCCTCTCATGTTTACAGTCTGATTTCTCAAAGGAGACAAACTTGTGCAGTCATGCTGTCTGGCTGGCAATCTCAGCCATCCTCAAATCATTTGTAAGCTGTTGGCCAGTTTCAATCAGTGCTGGCAAGGGAGCAGCAATTAGAAATACAGGCAATCCCTCCAAGATGGGTGATAGTTGTTGACTGGGTACAAAACAGAGATTCAGCATAACACAGTCATTGGGGTAAAGGCAGTGATAACTCAGCCCTTCTCCTTAATCAGAGACAAGAAAAAGCTAACTGGTTGTTTACTGGTTTCTGTTTGCCTTGTGTACCAAACCTGTGAAAAAAATTGTGAGATACTGTTGGCAAGAGGGAATAGGGCTTACTGAAGAATACAGGATGGAGGGATTAAGCAGTTTAAAGCCATAGTCTACAGGAAGCAAGGTTCCAGTAGTTGTGGAATTCTTTAGTTATAGAAAGTAGTCATGATTTAAATATGTGCAGGGATATTGATATAATCCAGGAAAGGGAGAAACAGATCATCAGAGAAAACCTTGGATCAGTGCTGTTCTTCCCTGTGCCAGAGGACCAGTGCAGCACATCCACATCACTCAGCTCACTTCAGCCCTCAGGACATAAATGACACATAGGTCTCCTGCTGGCCCTTCTACACAGGGGCACATTTCACCCAGTGAGACAGAGAGGGTAATTGAGATGATTGGTCCTTTACAGATCTGCTAGCCAGGTCCATGGGCCAGGAAACTCATAAACTGACAGACTTCTGGGTGCAAATCAACCTTTAGGCACTTGATCAAAGGCACCATCTCAACTTATCACCTTGCTTTGGGTCCATTTTAAGCCACAGGCCCCTGAGCTGAGACAGCACTAAGGTCTTGTCATGTCCCCTACATCAGCATTTTCAAAGCAAATGCACCCCTGTGGCCATTGCAAAGAGGTGCTGCTGATCCATTGCTGAGAGATGTGCTCACAAAGTGCTAGGAAGGCTTTCTATTTTGCCCAGTTGTGTCTGGCCTGAAGCTCCCTGGGAGCCAGATCTGACTCCACATCAGACGTGTGTTTCTGTAACTGATGTGACAGCTGTCTTGTATAGTACTGTGGTACATTTTTAAACAAATAGGCTATTGAGAGAAAGCACAAGAATAAAACTCCAAAGGCATTTGCTTTAATGTTTCAGCATACATTGGTTTACTTGGATGGATTAAGCAGATAAGAAGGAGGAGGACAGAAATCTGTTTGCCTACTGAAGATGCCCGTCTGAAGGTGACCTACCAGTTGTGTTTTCTGGTGTTGTCATCACCTTATTGCTAAGCATGCCATCACCACAGATCTTTGCCATTTAAAGCCAGAGAACACTTAACATCCTAATAGTTTAACTGATTTAGTAGTTATATGTAATAAGGGGGACCCATGAAAACAGCTTGCTGTGAAGAAATTGTTCACATTAGCTGCAAAGCGTGACCCTCTGAAGATTTCTTCTTTTTTACTGGGCTTAACTTCTTAGTGCCAGAGGGTTCAACTCATTATCAAAACGTGACATCCCCACTGCAAGAGCTGGGATCTGCAAAATCTAATATCCCTGTAAGAGGGTAAATAGTCTTGTCCTAGTATGAAGAGGTGAGGCACAGAGGGAGTGATTTGTCTCAAATTTATCAGGGAGCATGAAGCAGTTTGGGGACCTGAAGCCAGGCAGCAGAAACTGCACAGGGTTGTTCTCCAGCTGGCCACTTCAGCTCCTTTGCAGCTGCTTTGTGTTTCTGAAATGGAAAGAAGCCACAATAAGGTACCCCCATGTATCCTTCCCTTTCTCAATATCTGTCACTTATCTCAGTATCAGTCACTTTAAGTTTACCTGCAATAGCAGCCAACAGGACTGTGCTAAGCAGTATGCCAGTGAAGGCTCTACAAGTGCCATTTAGCAAAATGAAGAGACAACCCCCAAAATTCTGTGGCTTTCTGTAAAGTAAAGAGTGTAAATTCATATTATATATTAATAACACAGAGATAAAATCCAACATAACACTTGAATAAAGACTTCATATTTAACCCAGAGAAATAATAAGCTGCATGGGCAGCACTCTTTGAGTAATTAAAAACTCCTGGTACAATGAAAGCAGGTGCAGCCTTAGCCAGAAACATGTTCTCACACACCTGAAAAGCTTAATACTGGTGAGCACAATCTGCTGCCCCTGCTCAGAAAGAAGTCTGGAAGTGGTGTCACTTATGTGTGTATCCTGCACCCAGCTGTCCCTACCTACTCATAACTGCTGGCCAGCAGCATATCATTCCTGGGGAGGACAGTCATTGATGGCACCTGAGTTCTGCCAGGTGAAGGAACTGCTTTGATGTGGGGGTCAAGATGAAGTTCAAGATGGGGGTAACACTTAGGACAGCATGGCCAGCCCTTTGCAGAGTTCACCTCCAGGCACTGTCATACGCCTGTGATGCAGTTAAGGTGACACAAAAAAAATGCAGGCTCCTAGTGTCTGTAAAGGAGGCTAGCACCATCAAGGGACAGCAGGGTACTTGTTCTGCCAGAAACAGAGAACACAGGGGAGAAGCACCAGAAATCAGAAAGCAGTGACTGCAGCTGTAGGTTTCCAGATGTTGTTTTCTGCATTGCCCTTTAGTAGATGAGAGTAAAGACAGAGAGCAGTAGAGAGCTCTGAGTTCAGTTTAATTAATTTTGTCAGTCCTCTTTCACAGGACACTCCATGATCTGTTCTATGAGCTGCTGTTATGACTGTATGGCAGGAGGGGCAAAATACCTCAGGATTTCGACCTGTGCCTGAGCTGGCTTGATCTGGGATTTCTGCATGAAATCCTAGAGTGTTGAGCTGTGGGAAGGAGGGTTTCCATCTTTTCCTTGTGGCTGGTTCAGCAGAAATACAGACATCTCTTAAACCAGCCTAGAACAGGCTGTCCAAGGACTATCCAGTCCTGACAAGCAAGGAGTTCTTTGAGGTTTTCAGGCAAAAGCCACCTCTCTTATCTCCCAATATAAAAACTTTCCCCTTTGTATTTCACCACCACTTTGTAGAGTAGAAAGAGAGCAGCATAGTGTACTTACATATGCTGTGTTAGCATACTAAGCATAGAGATTGGCATGGTTTGCTTTCTTACATTTCAGTACAAGTGGGAAGGAGTCACAGCAGGAGGCAAAATTACCCTGGCTCCCTTGTCCTGCACCCTGATGGAGTGTGTGTATGGCATATAGTAAGTTACCTCCGATTCCTTTTAGGTTAGGATTTTAAACAAGAAGATCGATTTTAGCGATATTCAATCCCGCTGTGGTTCCAGAGATAACATCAAACACTCTGCAGGGGGAGGAAATGTAAGTAGTATGGACACCCTGTGAACAGGCATCTCCACTGTGGTGACTTGCTTCGCACAGGCAGACCCCCTGTGTCTCCCTTCCTCTGAGCACTACTTTTCCTTCTTGCTACTGTTTCACATGTGAGTCTGGTCTGGTAGTCCTGTGAGCCCTGTGTATGCAGTGGTAGCCTCCTGATCTTTCTGCACAGAGCACAACACATTTCCAGAACTTGGACTGGCAAAGGAAATAAGAATAGAAGAGTTATCTCAGAATGCCCAAGGGTGCTGATGGTAAAAGTCCAGTGTGAGCTGAAATGATTCAGTGCCTTTCATGGGCGTGGCCAAAGAAAGTAATTTCCAAACAGAGACTACAGCTCAGTGAGACTGCAGCCTCAACAGCTGGGCATCTTCCGGTGCCTCAGTCCTTTCTCAGCTAACCTTTCAGTCATGTGCATTCATCAGGGAGAAAGAAGAAAAATAAAACAAAAGAACAAAGAAAGCTTAGAGAGGGTGTGATGGGCCAGCATGCTGAGTGCTAATGCCAAAGCATTACTGCAGTGTGACAAATTGAGGTTGCTCAGGGTTTGACCAGACGCCTCTCAGTTCATTGGAACAGCTTAAGGAAGAGCTTAAGGTGGCTATAACCCTCTCCTGATGGAAATGCTGTCCTCTGAGATGGAAGAGCTGATGGTGTGGGCATGTCTGATCCAAACAGATTCAGTACAGCCACCAGTGCTGGCTTAACTCATTGGTGTTGATGTGAGCAAACCAATGGCACTGTAGTTATGCTGGAGCTCCTGTCTGGCCTGGAGGGGCTGCCACCTGCTACCACAGTCACTGTGATTGTGGGCTGCATCTGGAAGGTGTTTGGGAGTGTAGCAAGGCACAGTGTGGTTCTGTGGCTGTTCCTGAGCTGGGCCCAGCACAATCAAGGCAATGCAGCCAATAGTAGGGCAGGGAGTGGCAAGGAGCAGCAGGGGGAAGGATGGTGCCTGTGCTGCTGCTGAACTGAGCCTAGCAGTGCTGCCACTCTTGGGTGAGCACCACCAAGCCAGCTGGCTGAACACCAACCAGCTCAGGTACAGCTGCAGGAGTCGCACATGATCCTCCATAGTGGACTGACATGAAATACATACCATATTTGAATGCAGAAAAGTATGAAACAGATAGTAGAGAGGAAAAAAAAGTTGCCACGATGCACATTCAAGAGCAGAAGCAAATGGATGGGTGCTGTTGCATGCAGGGCTTTGGAGCATCCACTCCAAGAGGAGGTTCAGAAACATTTTAGAAAGAACTCACAAGCTGATCTGCTTTGTCCTTCTCTTTGTTCTGCTGATAGCAAAGCTTAATCCAGCTCTGTCATTCCCTATTTGGGAAGGAAGCTTGCTGTATTAATCCAGGTGTTTTCTCCTTTGTGGCATGGTCTGTTTTCTACTAACCATCTCTCTTTTTCCAGGAGTTTGTAGAGGCTTGGGCTCTTCTTCTGTAGGGCTTGGTTTTAATTTATTTGACTCTCTTCATGCCTGTAATTTTTGTGTGTGTGCTTTTGACAGGTACAGATTGTAACCAAGAAGATTGACTTGAGTCATGTGACTTCCAAGTGTGGCTCGCTCAAGAATATCCACCACAAGCCAGGTATTGTAAGAATTTCTGGGATGTGGGACAAAGCAAAGACCTAATCCTGTAATGTGAAAGAGAAATCATGGATGATACCATTCTCTTTTATAGTCTAAGAGAAAGTGAATATATTTTGCAAATAAAAATAATAGTCTTACCTCTACTTGATTCAGTATATAAAGGTATGGGGCCACCTGCTTTAGAGAGGAGATAAAATAATGCAGAAGGATGCTGCTGTGGCATAATGTTAGTCTGATACGATACTCAAATGCAGACTGAAGTCAGCAAAATACTTAGGCATGTGCTTAAATCCCATGAAAATCAGCAGGGCTACAGCACATGCTCACAGTTTGAATGTGTGTTGAAGATTTTATGTTTTACTGAACATGAAGCATTGTATTCTGTGCTTCTCTAAAACCATTAGATCTCAACTAAAAGGGAAGTAATGTGAGAGCATCCATGTGCATCAAGTCAGACTTTCTCCTCAGACATTCCAGCCTCTTACTCAGTATTTCCTTTTTCTGCGCAGGAGGCGGGCGTGTGAAAATTGAGAGTGTGAAATTGGATTTCAAAGAAAAAGCTCAGGCTAAAGTTGGTTCACTGGAAAATGCCCACCATGTACCTGGCGGTGGTAACGTCAAGGTAAGGGGACAGCCATCAGAGAAAAGGCCACCACTGTGCCCCTCGCCCAGTGAAATGATCAGAGCTGTGAATTCAGTGACAGCTCTGAATTGAGTAGGAAACATCTGTTTGTTCTCCTTCAAGCGCACTCACATGCTGTTTGTTCCCTTTGGAATTTGGAATGACCAATCTCACATCCACATCTAAGCTGAGAGTGAATCTTAAAGTGCAACATCCTGTAGCTTGTGCACTGGCTTTTCCCATAAAGATGAACCTTGTTTGGGACTGTTATACAGTGTTACCTAATAAGTTTGTAGTATGTATCAGGGCTGCTTTGTGAAACAGGAGGAAAATGAAAGTAAGATCAACTCCCACAGACATTTGAAAATACAGATTTCAGAAACAAATCACAATGCCCATAAAATGTGTATTAAATTCATAGAACTAGGGACTGCTCATTAAAGCATCCATCCATCAGAGACTGAAATAGTAAGAGAATGTAACATGGTAAACTAGTATATATTAAAAAAGATGAAAAAATCTTCAGTTTAAATTATTCTAAGAAGTGAAGAAGCTTCAATCATTGTAAGAATTCTTAAAAGTAAACAAAATGAGACCCAAATGGTGATCTATAACAAGATAATTTGGTGAATATATAATGTGTTAAATTCTTTGCTTTCCTGGAGCAGATTGACAGCCAGAAGCTAAACTTCAGAGAGCATGCTAAAGCCCGTGTCGATCACGGGGCTGAGATCATCACACAGTCACCAGGCAGGTCCAGCGTGGCTTCACCACGCAGACTCAGCAACGTCTCATCCTCTGGAAGCATCAACCTGCTTGAGTCGCCCCAGCTTGCTACCCTCGCTGAAGATGTCACGGCAGCCCTTGCTAAGCAGGGCTTATGAATCTGCTCATTTCGCATTGTATGAAGTAATAATATCTAGGCATGAGCTCTTGGCAGGAATGGGCTCAGAGCAGGTGTTACATTCATTCTTTACCATGTCTAAAACAAAGTCACATCCCAAGACTTGTAGTTACCATACAGTTAAAAAACCAGAAAAAAATATAATTGAATAGATGCAGAAATTGGTCTGATCTCCATTTACAACAGGAAGACACTGGCTTTATATGGGTAATACAACTGCAGTATGTTACATTGGAGAATTATTGTTGCTCTGCTCTGTCTTGCATGGAGTACTGTACTATGATAAAATGCATTTTTACCTTTCATGTGCCTGAAGGCCATCCACCTCTTTCTGAAGAGCCTTGTTAATATCCCAAGTTGCTCATTTCACTGTTCTGTTGATAGCTGGGGAAATGAAAGAAATTGCCCATTGTAAGTTATGACAGGTTAAATGAACAGTTTGCTTAGCAGAAGGAAGGGCATATAGAAAAATTCAAGTTTAATTAAAAAAAAAAAAAAAGGTGTTATTTTGTATAAATGAGTAGAACAAAAGTTGAATTAAGTTATTAACATTTTTTGGGGGCCTGGTTAATTATGTCAGTGTATAGCTGAAAAGCCAATAAATTATTTAACTAATAACTAAAAGTAGTAGTTGAAAACATTCAAACCATGCTTGGGGAAGTGCCGTAACAAAGCTGTTGCAAGCAGCACTTCCACCCCAACAGACTCGTGTCTGATTAGAAAGTTGGTTAAGCGGCTAGATTTGTGTATGCACCACCGGTTTCACATCCTTTCCATCTGTTTGATACAGTATTATAGATATATATATATTTCTCTGTGGCCATTTGTGATACGCCCTCCTCATATACTTGAATATTCTACTTCTTTATTCACAGTATCTGTGTCTCTTGCACCCTTTGGTGTTGCAATTTTAGGTATGTAAAAGTAGATGTTAGCAGGGTTTTTTTTCCCTATTCGTAAGAATACATTTAAAAAAAAGATGAAAATTTTAGCATGAAGTTGCTTTCTGTAACAACTAAAAGCCGTGACCCTGTTTTAGTGCCAGATGCAAGTCTCTTCTGTGATGCTAGAAAAAGGATTCCTTCCCTCTTCCCTTCTCTCCCTTTCTTCACAAAGGTATGATTTTTGTGGGGTCCGGATGTTTGTAAAAGGGTCTCCAAAGATGGCTGAGTTTGGATTCTGAATTTAAAAAAAAATCCACAATAGTTTGGTTCTGGGGTGGTTTTTTTTTCCTTCCTTGTTTTATTTTTTATTTTGGTTGGTTGGTCTTGTTTTGGTTTTTTTAACTCCTGTAGTAACAGTGAATGTTAGATTTATTTATTTTTTTTTCTTTTGCTAAAGTTGAAACACAGAAAAAAAGTATTAATATGGTTTTTTCCACTCTTTTAGTGATGTCTCACACACTCAGGCACTCAGATAACAGTGATAAACATAACAGAGATGCCTGTAAGTTGTAGTATGTGGAAAAATAAAATGAGCCCCCTAGACTGGGTTGCCATACTAGTTCATCAATAAATAGGGCATCTTAAAACTTAAGCAAAGTGGGATCACACTGACTATAAAAAGTATAAGGAAAAGTGTGCATAAAAGATGGAAGGCAGAGATACATAAACAACCGATCCAACGGAGTTACCTGTGGGAACTCCGACACTATCTTATGGACACTAAGAGAACACTGAAGGTAATGTGGTAGTATTAAGCATCAGCAGATAATCATCTGCTGGTACTATATGTACAGTAGACATATGGAATGACCAGTTTACATTCTTGCAGATTGTTTGATCTTTTCCTTTTGAAATCTCTCAACTAAACTTTGCACTGTCAGTTGAGCTATACTCGATACATGTATTAGGTTAACATTGTGTGTTGGAAGCTTTTGATCTGTTCTTTTTCCTTCTTAATTTGTATGTGTGCGTGTGTGTGTGTGTGTTGGGCTTTGATCTGAAAACTCGTAGAGATTTTTATGTCTGTGGAGAAGGATTCTAATAATTAATAGCACAGGATTCCCCGCCATTTAATTCAGGTAGTAAATGCACAGTTACTAAACAGTAAATGTTCAGTGGACCAAAGGGGGATTTTGGCTAAGCTGTCACAGCAGCACAAAGACAAAACAAAATGGTTACATCTCTAAAAATTTTACTGACAATGAACTCCTAACAGCCCCACACATGACACTGCAGCTCTGCAAAAAACTTTTTCACACTGTAAAGTACCTAATACTGCTTGTAAGTCAGTTGTTTTATACAAAGGACAGGGAGTTTAGAATCATGCTAAGTACATCTGGATTTCTGCCTTGCATTTGTTATACTTTTGGTTAGAATAATACAATTCCCGTGGAAACAGTGTCAAGGGAGGTACATTAAAAGCCTCTTCCCCTTTTTCCTGGAAAAACAACAAAGAAAGAAGAAACAACAGCATATCACATTGCTGGGATCATACTGTCAATTACTACAAATTAACCTTGAGCGGGTTTTTTTTATGCCTTTGGCCAATGCGGGAGAGAAACTACAGTACTACTGAACTTCAGCTTCTCTGAAGCTGAGCACTATCTAGTGAGAACAGTGTTAACTAGGGAGTCAATATTTTTTCATTATCCTTTAAAATGGACAAATTCTAGAAAATGAGGCTTAGTTAATCCACCTGAGTCCAAAGTTAGAGCGGTGTAACACTCCAAGTAATTTATTTCATGCATTAAAATGAGCTTTCTTGTCTTGATTTGAGCAAAGATCTTTGTAATCATAATCATACTTCCATAGACAGAATGCTAGAAGGCCATGGAGTCAGATGAAAAGAAGTCAAGAGTTTTGTGCTGTTAAATAAATAACTAAAAACCCCAAGTTATGTTACATGTTCGCTGAAAAAGCTCATACTAATCTTCTCAAGAAGAGTTTTTAAAACTACATTTGTAAATACGTAATGCCCACTAAAGAAGATAGGGGGGCCAGCTTTCTGGAACCCGCATCCGTTGTGTTTCTTTTCCACAGGCACGTTGAGCCAGCAGGTACGTTGGGTGCCTGAGACCCAACTCTGTAACAAAGCAGAGATAATCCAGATAAAAGGAATGGTGGAATCTTGTTTGGCTAGATAGGGGAGAGCCCGAAATTAATAATGCATCAAGTTGTAGAGACAAAAGTGCTTCTGCCCCATCTGCAGAGTTCTGTTTCCATTTAACCACAGGCAGAAAGAAATCAAAGTTGAGCAAAGCTCTGTCCAGCAACGGTTAAGGAAAAACTGATACTGATGAGGGACACTGTATGCCCACAAGGGCTATGTATATTTTCACTGTACAGCAGTAAATGGTATTATCCATTCAACACACTGCTAAAGTACAGTAGTAACCTCATCGTGACTGCTTACACATCTAAGTTTGCCTATATGCACGACCCAAAGGGAGTCAAAAGGCAGCTTGTGTGGACTACCACACGTGAGCAGAAGTTTTTTCCATGCTGGACCAAATACCGTTTGAAACCCAAGTACAAATAGCCCTTCAAAGGCAAACGCCTTGAAGAGTAGATCATGTTTGCTATGAAAATCAGTGCAGGTAGATTTCTAGCCTAGGTGTCTGTTGAGTTCACTGACTAGTCAGATTGCTAGAGCAACTCCCTCTGCAACTCCAGCAATTCCCACTGCAGGAAGGTAAATTAGTTTCACACTTGGAAAAGTCAAGCACATAAAAGCCAATTCAACTTTAGCAAAGAGAAAAAGCCAACAAATAATCATGCTGTATGCTGGGATGTCAAGGAATACAGTCTGCTGTTACAAACCTGTGTTTTTCTCTGATAATTCTAGAGCCTGTTACCATAAGAGGCATTTCTTGAATGGCTGGTGGTAGGTAGTTCATGTTTTTCAATCCGATTTGCAATTGTATTTGTTGCTGTATAGTGATTGTTTTGCAAAATAAAATCGCTTGTCATCTAAATGCTTGTGTTGGTTTCCAGTGTTTGCAGTGCAGCTCCTCCTGCATTCAACCACAGCGCGCTGCTGCCCTGCATGGAAACAAGTTATAGTACACTCCTTTGCCATTGTAGTCAACCTTGCCAGGAGAGTCAGAGAGGATTAAGTCCCTTTTCTCAATTAATCTGTTTCTTCTTGCCAAAGGAATCAGATTTTACAGCTAGTGCTCTCTCCTGTGGGGTGTATTTCCCTGCTTTATGTGAACACACGATCCCGCCCTTCATCTTGCGGTCCTAGCCTACAGGTGAGGTTCAGCGACCTCACCTGTAGTTCATTGCGGGTTCATTGAGCCCTCCAGGCAGAAACACCCACCAATGAACCTGCATCCCCATCCTTGCCACGGTGTTCCCTTCTGCGCAGGGGTATGTGAGAGCGTCGCCAATGGCGGGAGCCTTCCCTCTGTCCAAGCTGGATGCGGGTGGGTCCCGGTTCTGGATCACGGTTCCCCCACTCCTCCCGTCCAGCTGACCGGCCGGGCAGCCTCCCTCCGCGGTCAGGCAGCAACCTCTGCCCGTGAGGGGCGGCAGGGCTTGTGTTTTAGAGCTGGCAACCCCATTCCCCGCTGCGGGCCTCGCCGGGAAAATGGCGGTCGCTTCCTCACCTCACGCCCTGCGGGGGGCGCTGGTTCCCGCGGGGCCGCTAACGGTCGCCAGGCGGCCGTTGGTTTCGGCGCCGGCGCTCCCGCTCCCCACTCTCCTCACAGCGCGGGAGGCGGCCTCGGCGCCATGAGGGGCTCATAGGCGGCCGTGTCGGGGCACTGCGGCCGGAGGTGCTGCTGAGAAGGCTTTGTTAGCCCTCCCGGCCCCTCGACAAGCTCCGCTTTTCACGTGGTGCTTATTATTCATAAATAAATGCAGTCAGACCACCTGGAGGAATAATGAAGTGCTGTTAATTATCCATTAGAAGCACCCTTAGGAGGGTGCTTAGGAACAAGGCAGAACTAATGTATCATCTGCTAAAAGGATTGAGAGGCTTGAGAACAGTAAGGGTGAATCCTGATTTAAATATTCACAGCTAGAGCAACGGTTGAGGGCAGCAGGTAAGAACCTGTTTCCTCCTTCTAAGTGAAGGAAGAAGAGCTAATATTGTTGTGATTGTTGTGTCTTATTAGCAGCATGTGGTAGGAGATGTATTTTATAGCTTGCTAGCAGGCTGCGATGAGTACTGAGGTGAGTACAAGCTGTGAAGAAAACCTTAGTTACGGTGTTGCTGACAGGAGTCCTGCTGCAATGCTTGCTGGATGTAGAGAGGGTCTGCCCGTCCTCTGCCTATCGCGGTTCATGGGGTATTCCTTGCATTGAACAGGAATGTGGTAGAAAAGGCTGGTGGGTGGTTAAAAGCATGGATTAGAGCACAGTGTCAGGCAAAAGGCTTTTCACCTGGAGCTGTGTGGCCACGCAGAAGTCCTGGTTGCTGCTTCAAAGATAAAAGGCTGTCTGATGGTGGGGCTCCCAAGCTTGGCTTGTGGGAGCACCCTTGGAAGGAGATGTGGTTGGAGGCAGTTCTCAGCTCTCTTCTGAGCAGTGGAGAGGAACACATGTTTGGTAACTTGGTAGAACAAGAGATTCCTGCTTTGTTCTCCAGGAAGAAGGGAAAGGGTGCTTGAGTGAGGTGGGGTTTGGGAGGAGGAGATTTGTTGTGTTTATCCTTTTCCCAAAAAGAAGTAAAAGGTTTGCAGCTAATAACCAAAGCAGTCACATCCGAGGGCTTGGAGAACCCTCATCCAAGGACTGGTATGATAACTTGGCAGTGAAAGCTTTGTTTCATTTCTCCCTTGAAGCCTTTTCCAGAGACTCCCTGTGTTATCCTGTAGGATTTTGTTCTATCTCTTTTTGCCTTACCTAGTTGAAGCATAACCTGATATGTACTTAAATGTAGTTATATGGCTCTGTGAATATGATTTGTTGCTTGAATGTTAAGCAATGGCAGTAACTCTGCAGTGTCTGCAGATCCTCCTTCATGGCCATAGGATCTGTGTTCCTGCTGTTTTGAAATAGGATTCTTAGATGTATGAGTACTATGCCACTCCTACTGATTCCAGCTGAATGTGGCCTAGGCATTAAATATATGATTGTCCTTATGGAATCTGATCCAGCTGGACTATAGTCTGCTCCCTCCCAAATTCATGTAACAACAGCAGCAAGCCTGGCAGTTTTAGGGGTTCATTTATCGTTGTTTCTGAACACATTGCCAGCAGGGCTGGCAGGAAGAGTGTTGAATGAGACATCTGAAGAACCTTAGTTGAAGTGTTTTTTGTGACAAGTTTAAAAGCCCTTAAAGAAAAAACAAAGCTTTCCTGAGTTTCTTTAATTTTTACAAAACAGCTAGGAAGGAGAGAATCAGACCCTTGCTTTGAACTCCCCTGAATTTCTCCCCTGTGTAGTTCATGATAGTGGAAAGAGTATGTATACAGTTTCCAGGCTGAAACAGCAGTCTTTGATCTGTTCTTTATACTAATGTGAATGATAAAGTATACGATACTGCTAATGAAGTAGTCCTCTGAGCTCACTTTCTGTTGATGCTCTGTGTTCTAGTGTAGTTATTTAACAAGGTTCAGAGGCTTCCTAGGAAAAGAAATGGATAAATAAAGCAATAACTTTTGCTTCTACCTGACAGACCCATACAAGAAAGGGTAAAGTGAGTGGTATCCATCGGTGTTGACTTACTGTGACTGGTTGTCCCAAGAAAGGGTCTTCAGCATGGGTCCTTAAAGCTGAGGACAAAAGCCTGCTGGCAGCTTATGGAGCACTAAACTCTCAGGAGTATGCCAAACAATTATCTTTGTTCTCTGCTCTGGGCGATACATTTAGGAGCTGTTTACAGCCTTAGTCTTGGAAAGGCTGCTACACAACAGAATGGCTCAAGATACTCCTGAGAGTTTGGATTCTGGTTTTCTCTCTACAAGAAAAAAGTAACAGATAAATTAAAGGTGTGAATGCTTAAGACTCTGTGTGTCAGGGATTGAGGCTGGGGACTTGGAGAATGGCATGAAAACGAGTGCAAGACAGTGAGGCTCCCTGCTGTGAGCACTCCTGTGTGGAGTGGGGGTTTCATGCTCAGGTTCTGCTCAGTATTCTCATTCTGTGGCATGTTGCCAGCTTTGACTGTTTCTGGATCAAGACTGAATCCTAGTGTGATGGTTGTGTAAACACAACTGTGTGACGAATAAAGCAGTGATCAAACAGAATGATGTGATTTGGGGGTGTCAGGCTGATGCTGCCTGTAGTAAGAGAAGAAACGGAAGAAGAGGGTCATGGGCATCCTTTGTGCCCAGGCAGTTGGGAGGGCTGGGAATTGCTGGAGTACAGCAGAGCTAATGACACCATCTCCACTGTTCCTCATGCCTGCTTCCTGAAAGCAGTGACGACTTGCACTAGTCTTGATCTTTGTGCAGGCAAACAGACCTGTGTTTCTGTGGATGCCAGTGTAGCCTAGTGAACAGAGCACAGTGTGGTTTTGGGACAGCTTGCTGTTATCCTGCTATAATGATCTCCCTTAAGAGTTTGCTTGCTTCTTGTCTGTGCTGCAATGGAAAGCGAGGGACTGATCTGGTGGGTTTTATCTTTGCAGCATCCCCTGCAGCGTTATTGTCCTGGGTTCAGCAGTAACAGTAATTTTTCTCCTTCTTAGTAGCTGGTGCTACTAAGGACCAAGGACTTTGAGTCTCATGCTCTGCCAGGGAGGAATGGAAGCCGGGAGGAAGCAGTGACAGGACACCTGACCCAGCTAACCAAAAGGGTATTCCGTACCACAGCACATCATGCCCAGTATTTAGGTACAGTCAAATGCTGACTTTAAATCTGAAAGCCTCCACTGCAAACGCAGTTCAGTATGGAGATAAGTCTTCCAGGCTGTAAAGTTTCTTCTTCTCTTATATGTGTTGTTTCCAGTTTGCAAACTGTTTCACTTACATAGGTACAGACCGTTTCGACTTCGTGTGCCCTTTGTGGGGGGGATGTCTGTGGAGTCTCCAGAACAAGGCAAGGACAAAATTGGTCTCTAGACACCATCAAACTAATATAAACCACTTGTGCTACCTCCTGGGTTTAGTGCTGGTCATGGCCTGGCTGGAGTGGAGAATCTGCACCTTTGGGACTGCAGTTCTTTAGGGCCATGCCAGCTGTTGATAATCTTTTCCTTTTTAATTTGCTTTGCATCACAGGTTCTTTGAACCTCTGTAACTTCAAACCTCTGTACAATTAGAGGGATTAAGGTGTCTTTTATGGCTGCATATTGCTGGAGAGCAATATTCTGAACTCTAAATAAAATTAGGCTGCAGATATCTTGCTAACTGAGGTTATGCTTTATTTAGTAATTCCATAACACATTAGAGGAGTGGAAAAAACAATTATTTAAAATTAAGTTTATCATTCCTACTACATTGTTTCACTTCTAGCTGTCAAGAGGCATGCTGGCAGGAACACAGAGTTTGACTAGAAATGCACTTTGCAGATATGTGTTTTGATTAGTACAAAGCAGTAGCTGTGCAGTTCCCTTTTGGTGTTTGTTGGGCTACCTAAGTTCTGCTTGCTAAAGGCTATGTGACAGGGGAAGATGCTATGCACGAAGCAAAAGTAAGGAAAATAGTGCTGTACTTCCAAGCTATTTCTTCCTCCTAAAGAGTCCTTCAAGGATGTAGCAGAAAGCCAGGTAGTGGTACTAGTATATTGTCCTCCTGCTTTCTGAGTTACAGTTAACACTGACAGGTGTGGAGCTAGAGTGCAGTTGCTTCGTGTGCTCCACTCCTGCTCTTCTCTGAGCTGAAGAGAGGTTGTTTAGATTCCCCTTTGGAGGCTTGGTGAAGTCTGCTAGTGAGCTTCCAAAATCTGCTCTTTAGGACTGCCTGTGCTTGGGGGCAGCAATAATGTTTACCTGGGTAAGTTTGAAACCAGTGAATGCCCTTGTTTTCCAGCTGGACTTGGGGTTTGTGGAGCATTGTGTTCTTGTTTTCATCCTTGGCTGTTTAGGCCTAATCAGCTCCATTGGACTGACCACATCAAGTGTCTCTGATGCCCCTGTAAATCAGGAGAATTTGTAGGAGCTTTTGGCTGCAGTCCATGAGCAAGCTGCAGTGCTGTTTTGCTCTGGCATTTCCTGTTGTTTAGCAAAGCATGGGAATGGTAAGATTATGTTTACAGCAGCAAACAGAAAGCTACTGTAAGCGACTCATTCTTGAATGTAGGAATAAGGAGAGAGATATGTAGAAAAGAATAAGCAAACAAACCCCATATGTGAACTGTGCTTACCAGTTACTGAAAGGATGCAAGTGTGTGTCATGGTTTAAGCCCAGCCAGTAACTTGGAACCATGCAGCCGCTTGCTCACTCCCCAGCTTCTTCCTCCCCCTGCACCTAGAGGGATGGGGAGGAGAATCAAAAGAATGTAACTCCCACGGGTTGAGATAAGAACAGTCCAGTAACTAGGATACAACACAAAACCACTGCTGCTACCACCAATAATAATAATAAGGGAAGAGAATACAACTGCTCACCACCACCGACCGATGCCCAGCTTGACTGAGCAGTGATCTAGCCATTCTGGGTAACTGCCCCCAGTTTATATACTGGGCATGATGTGCTGTGGTATGGAATACCCCTTTGGTTAGTTTGGGTCAGGT
>WYDI02026104.1:0-62476 GCA_009867235.2 Psittacus erithacus
CTGTGAATCATGCACCTCAGTAATTTTCCATTGCTACTGTTACAAAGCCATCACCTTAGCATTGCTTAAAACTGATTTTAAAGGTTTACATTTCATTTAGCAATTTTGTGCTCATCTTTGTTTCAGCTTCTATTGAAAAAAGTCAAGTTATCACCTGCATATGCTTGCAAATATCAGTCTGTATTCTCAAGTTGTAGTTTTCCAAGTGCAAACGGGATGTATAAGTAATTTTCATTGACAGTAGTTTTGGTCCTGAAAGGGAACTGTGCACAGTTCTTTGCTATCACCCATGTCTTCTGCTGTGATGGTTGATTTCTTGTGGCTCAGGTATGGCAGAAATGACTGTTAATAAAGAGGGTGCTTTAAAAGGAGGTGTTAGAACAACTAATCATCCTTTTGTGTCTATGCTATGTACTTAAAAGCATGAAGCTTCACCGCAAGGTTTGGTGTAACATAGTGCATGATACTAATCCAGCTTGTTATTAAAAAAGTAATAATGCCATATTGTATTTAACTTTAAGAATCGAGGTGGGTTCTCTCAGCTTAGAATTAATACCTTTTCTTCATGGTATCCTTCAGAATTTTGGCAGATTAAAGGAATGATTAATACTTTCGACAAAAAACAGAAAAGAAAATTACTGTATGGCAGTTACAGTGCTGTCATTAAACCTTAAAACTAAATAATGTCATTTTCAAATACAGGTCATACTGCAGGCAGAAGAGGGTTTGAAGGAACTAGATGCTGGAATCAATGAATTAAAGAAGCGTGTAGAAAAGCTACAAATTGACCAACCTTCTGTGCAAGAGCTGTCTAAGATTCAGGTATGAATCATAACTTCCATTCTAGACCTGTCTGCTGATACCAAAGCTATTAGTATGCCTCTTTTTATTGTTCATAAGGCAGTTCAGGAAAGCATATTTAAAATCATTTCAGTGTGTATAAAAGATTCATCTAGTTTTTCTACTTTTGCTTTATCAGATTTTCAACTGTCTCTATTATTAGCAGTATTAATCACATAAAAGCACAAAACCATGCTTTCTTTCAGCTCTTGTTGACTCTTTGTTCAAGTAGATAAAGATTAGCATGCTAACACAAATGTCTGCAGAAGGTTGACTGCTGTTCTCAACAATGTCTCATGACCTGGGTTTTAATTCTCTCTTAGATCTGTCACTGAAAAAAAAAGGAGAGGAGGGATGAAAGGGGATAGATAGCTAAGTGTGAGCTGAAACTGGAAATGTTCTGCTTTTATTAGAACCTGTCAAGTTCTTGCATACTTTCAGTTAGACTCGGTTTTGAGTACACTTAAGTAGCAGCAAAATGTGCAAGGTGTGAAATGAGAATCATCATTGTTACTTTTACCCCCAAGGATAAGTATGATGAGCTGATGATGATCATTGGATCCAGACGGAGTGACCTGAACCAGAATCTGGCTCTTAAGAGGCAGTATGAACGGGCTTTGCAGGACCTCGCTGACCTGGTAGAAACAGGCCAAGAAAAGATGGCTGGTGACCAGAAAATGATTGTTGCTTCTAAGGAAGAGGTTCGATTGCTACTTGACAAACATAAGGTAAGAAACTGTGACATATTTCAAGATTAATCATGACTGTAAGCTTGTACAAAGCAAATTGCTAACCTTCTGTTCCTAAAGGTTCAGGAGCTTTTCAGAATGGCGAGCCAGTATTAAATCAGAATACATTAAAACTTTCTGTATTTTAAATTGGAATCAATGACCTATTCTGACTGAATGACTTTCAAATGCTCTGTTGAAGGTGAACCCAGGTAGATTGCATATTCTTCCTTATTCTGATAACAAGTTCCTATTCTTGTCCAGTCATGCTACACAGCTGTTTCATCCACCACTCAATTTTTTCCAACAAAAATTTGCATTTTCTAATAGCACCACCAAAATATAACAACTTTTCCACATTCTTTTTATTAGGCAGATTTTTTTGCTGCTGCATATCTTATTTCAGCTGTTTCTGTTTAGGGAAAGAGAGTTAGGATGGCATTTGCATGGAAAGAATGACTGACCTGTTTCTTTCTTTAAAAGGGCCACTGTCCTTTTTAAATTGGATTTGTGAAATGTTGGTGGAGTGATAAGTTGATCTAATTCTATGTCTACAGATTCTTGATTGTGCAGCTATTGTCTTACAATGTTGAGTTACTGGTAATGAATTGAATAATAATTGTACTTTCTCTTTTTTCCCTTTACCCACTCTCTTGCACCCAAATTTCTCAGGAATATTTTCAGGGGTTGGAGTCTCACATGGTCCTGACGGAAACACTCTTTAGAAAGATGTGTAGCTTTGCCCTCTTGAAGGAAACTCAGTCACGTTCAGAGCTAATGACCCAAGCTTCAGCTGTATTAAAGATGGCTCATAAACAAGGTGTGGAGCTGGAATACATTCTAGAGGTGAGAATTTCTGTGGTCTTTTCTGTACCGCTATTATGATCAACCACCACGATATAATCTATAACATTGATTTCCTGTGCTTGGACAGAATTGATGGACATTAGTCCTCTTTGTCATACACACAGGGCACTGATAAACTACACATAATATTTGCTATTTAACTGCTGTGATGTTCAGGTGACACAAGTTATGTTCCTCTACATTTAAAACAGCTGCTTAGCTTTAGCTGTTATTTCTGTACATTCATAACCATGTGGCTATAGGATTTCAGACTGAGAAATCAGGTAACAAAAATTCTAGATATCCAGATTTAATATTCACCATATACATGGATAATTTGTGCTTGCAGACCTGGACGCATCTGGATGAAGATTACCTGGAACTTACCAGGCAGTTGGAGTCTGTGGAAGGTAGCATCCCCACTGTTGGTTTGGTGGAAGAGACAGAGGACAAGCTTACAGAGCGGATTACGCTTTTTCAGGTTGATGCATTTTAGACATTCTTTGTGGAAAAAATGGATGAAGGAACCTTTGAAGGTCACCTAGTCAAGCCTGAAAATTGAAGGACAGTTGCCACGGCCTGGATCAGCAATGGCTTTGAAAACCTTAAAATATGGAGAAGCCAAGAGCTGAGCTTGGGACAAACTGCAGTGCTACACCATTTATACTGAAAAGGTTTTCTTTAATGCCCAGTGTAAACCTTCAACTTTCAGCTTGCCATCATTGTCCTTTTTATCTTGTGTGGCACTTTGGAGGAATATTTACCTCTATCATCTTTTTAATCCAAGTAGTTGTAGGCCTTTGCTAGACTGGCCCTTAGCTCCTCTTTGTCAATCTAAAATAAGCACACCTCCCTTAGTCTCTTCTCAAAGAACATGTGCTTTAGGTCTCTAAACATCTTAATAGCTCTACACAAGACCCTGACTACTTCCTTATTCTTGAACTGGTGGGAGATGGGGGCAGAGCAGAATCAGATGCACTAGATGTGGCCTCATCAGCACCATGCAGATAATAAAGTAACTTATATAGGTGGTTATAGTCCTGATGTAGGCCAGTGCTGTGGCTTGCCTCATTCATAATCTCTTGGAAATGGAAGATGCCAGGTTAAATATACTAGCCATTCCCTTCCTAACCTGTAGTGAGAAACAGGGTTAGCCTGCCCAAGGCACAGAATTTGTATTTCTTTTTCAGCTTCTTAAGGTTTCTGCTGCCTCCAACCTCAAATTTATCAAAGTATCTGTGGACTTATGTCTGCATTTTTTTTGTCTCAGCCACTCTCCCTACATTACTGTCCCCAACAGATTTATTAAGGGACCACTCTCTGTCATCATCCATGCCATTAATGAAGATTTTGAAGATGCTTGAGCTCAAATACCAGTAATCTCTGGAGTACTCTACACATTACTGATAGTAATGTCTGCCAGCTGCTGGTAGCTGGTGTCTGGCAGCCAGACATTAAGCCTTGGATCTCTAGTGTTTGAGACTGGTAACACAGCTAATTTTTAAACCATGTAATAGTACATTTATCCAGCCCACATCCTCTCCACTTCTAGAGGAGGGTCTTGTGGGAGACAGTGTCAAAGGCCATAGTGAAGTCGGTCTCATCCACAGAGACAGTAATTTTATCATGAATGCTGTCAAGTCAGTGAATCCAAGTGGAATATTCCTGATTATCTTTTAGTCCTTTTTGTCCTTTAAAATGGATTCCAAGAGCATCTGCTCTGTGATCTTTCCAGAGATCAAGGTGAGGCTGAATAACATGCAGTTCCTAAGTTGCCTTCTTCCTCAAATGGAACAAAACCTAGCAATTTAAATGTAGGCTTTCTACCACATCCTGTTTTTTTGGTCTGTTGTCAAAATGAGAATTTTGGTCTAGTGTTTTGTCTTTGTCTTGTTCTGCACCACACACTTTGGTTGTTGGATTGTTTGGTTTTTTCCCTTGTTTTTTTTTTTTTTTTTACAGAAAAATGCCTGCCAATTTTTCTTGTAAATTGACTTCTTGTCTACTCTGAACTTATGTACATTGTTCTTTTACCAGATGGCTTTCTGCTTTTGCAATGGTATGAGGAGAACTTAAGAAATCTATTGTATGTGGGTCTTATTTTGGTTTTCTTTAATGCTAAGCATTTTTTATGTTTCCTGACCCTAAATTAGTTTTCCTCTGCTTCTCTAGCCAGTAACATAAATTAGGTTATTCAAATCCAGATTCTTGGACTCTGCTATGGCCACATTTAGGTTGAAAATCCATCATAATTAGTTTATTACTATCTTTGAATTTTTTATGCTACTCTCTAGGAGCTGTACATTTATGTGTATATATATGTTATATGGAAGTACACACACAGACATAGAACATTCTGTTCGATTATTAGAGCTCTATTTACATAAAAGTCAAAACAAGAAGAGTGATAGAAAGCTTATGACTTCACCATGAAACCACTAGTTTTGTATACTTCACATTATTTTCATCAGAACTTAAAAACGGGAATGCATGTACATTTTGTGCTCAAGCTTAGTGAAATATACAGGTGTTTTTAAAATCCATACTGTTTGTGTAGTGATAGTGGAATTTGGCAGGTATATATTTGCCCACCTACAAATCACCATTCAAATGAGATCTGTCTCTGCTCCAGGTTGGATTCAAGCTAACACTATTAGCCTCTCTTTTTCAGTACCTTGTTTGCTTTCTTGTGCCATAACAATTGGCTTCTGTGTTCAGTGATTTAGAAGAATGAGGCCATTTCTTTTGTAGCCATGAGTAACAGGATAGTAGATCAGTGAAAGAAAAGTTGGATGATCAGAGAGCTGAATATAGGCATTGGAAGGGCTGAAGAATAGTCACTGTCTGTAACTTGATACTGAACACCTTTAGCTTTCAATGTAGTAGTTTTCAACAAATGATAGACTAAGTTCTGACATTGTAATCAATTTCTCTCAGAAATGGTATTGCCCCACAAAGATTCTTTTGACATTGTTATTTTCAAGTGTAAATTGTCTACACCAAGAAGGAGTTCATCATAAGAAGGTATTGCTAGCCATCTTGAAGTGGGGGGGGGGGTTGTGACAGCATGTTCAGATTTTGAGCTGATTACATGCTGAGAGTTCTTAGGGTGTTCTAGAACTGGAGAAGATTGAAAAAAATGTGATGTGCCATGGTGACATTGGATATGCTGCAAAAAGCAGTGAAAGAGAACTAAATGTTGAGAAAGTGTGGTAACAGAGGCCTGCAAAGCTATCTAACCATCTCCTCTGTTATTACAGCGTCTGAGATCTAACCTGACTGAATACCAACCTAAATTATACCAAGTACTAGATGATGGAAAAAGGCTCCTTTATTCTGTTAGCTGCTCAGATCTTGAAAGCCAACTGAACCAACTAGGAGAACACTGGCTAAGTAACACCAGTAAGGTTAGCAAGGAGCTTCAGAGGCTGGAGACAATACTGAAGCACTGGACAAGGTAATGCTGATGTGATGGACGGTATAAACTTCTCCACCTTTGCTCTTCAGGTCAAAGTTATTTTGAGCCCAGAACTATTAGAGTCAACATTTAAAACAAAGTACTTTGAGATGTATGTGATAGTTTGACTTCTGTACAATATCCTACTTTTGTTCTATAGACTTGCTATCATACTCTTTCATTTGCTATAGAACATGTATGAAATAACAGCTGGTGGGAAGAAGTCAGAAGATATCTTATTTACATCAGTCATTTAGAAGCCCTATGTGCATACATGTTGATGAGAAAGGGTGTATGCTTACCTAGGTAGCATGTAGCCCCAGCATGTTCTGGTAGGGGCATTACCCCTGGAAAGCAAACTCTGTTTATGTATGTAGGGTGCTGTTACAGTTTGCCCAAACAGATTTGTAACCTTGTTACTAGTCCTTCATTAAACTTAGACTTTCCTAAAAGCCAATACAAAGGCGCTGTTAGGAATTGTGGGTATAATGGCTGAAATAAGAGCTTCCTGACACCATGCCCATCTTTAAAATTACCTTTTTTTTTCTGAATTTTGATAAAGGAAATGAAATATTTTTATTTTTACATCAATTCTGGCATTTTGTATCTTCTAACATGGAGGACAGACTGCTTAGTTGGAGGCAGAAGGGGTGTTGACTGTTTCAGTTTTCTTAACACGCCTTTACAGGTATCAGAGTGAATCAAATGAATTGACACGTTGGTTACAATCTGCAAAAGAGCGACTTGAGTTTTGGAGCCAGCAGTCTTTGACAGTTCCTCAGGAACTGGAAACAGTTCGAGATCACCTGAATTCCTTTTTGGTAAGTCATTCATGGACCTAAGACACTTTTTTCTCTCTAGTTACAAATAAACATTTATGCTTCTCATCATTTAAGTAGTGAGTATGCAAAAAAAGTCCCAATATCCTTCTATGGGTGAGCTGTCCTTCAAAAACCTGGTGTGTATGCACATTAAGTATTTCTTTGCCATTTGCAATCATTTAAAACTTGATGATTCTGAAAACAGAAAATAGTTTTATGGTTGAAGACAATTTTTTTCCTCACTTGGTCTGAAGTATAGTTGGTAAACACTAATAGAAAGTATATTTTTTTTAAAGGGAAGGAAGGATATTCTTAGCTTTCTGAGGTAAAGCTTTAAGTACAACAGGAATTTGAGTATTTCCACAAAAATTATTCTGCTTATAGGAGTTTTCAAAAGAAGTGGAAGCTAAATCATCACAGAAATCTTCTGTCCTGAGTACTGGAAACCAGCTCCTCAGGCTGAAGAAGGTGGATACAGCAGCATTGCGTGCGGGTTTGTCCTACATTGACAGTCAGTGGACAGAGCTGCTCACACAGATCCCAGCAGTACAAGAAAAATTGCACCAGGTAAGGAAGGCCCATGATGGCCTTTGATACTCCAATGAATTCAGACTGTACAGTTGGAACTGCCTTTGGGAGATAGTTGCTCCCTTCCTCAGTTTATCCATGTGAGGCAAGATAGGAACAATGTTATTTCTGTTTTAATGTGGAAAAGCTTGCTCTTATAGCTAAATCCTGCCTACCGATACTGTCTAACATCATTGATGTTAATTTCAGGCTTTTACAGTTACATTTGTTGAATTTTAACCAAAGAACAGATGAGGTTTTTTCAGCATGTTGGTATGTTTTTTGTTATCCCCGTGCCCTGTCAGGTTTAGACAGTAGCTTTATTTAGAGTCATCATAGAATAGTTAGGGGTTGGAAAGGACCTTAAGATTATCTAGTTCCAACCTCCCTGCCATGGGCAGGGACACCTCACACTAATCCATGTCACCCAAGGCTTTGTCCAACCTGGCGTTGAACACTGCCTGGGATGGAGCATTCACAGCTTCCCTGGGCAGCCCATTCCAGTGCCTCACCACCCTTACAGTAAAGAACTTCTTCCTTATATCCAGACTTCTCCTGTTTAAGTTTGAACCTGTTACCCTTTGTCCTGTCACTACAGTCCCTGATGAAGAGTCCCTCCCCAGTGTCCTTATAACCCCCCTTCAGATACTGGAAGGCTGCTATGAGGTCTCCACACAGCCTTCTCTTCTCCAGGCTGAACAGCTCCCACTTTCATTTAAACCTGTTCCAAGTTGATGCAAGACAAAAACATTGTGTAAGGTTTCTGTTAGTGTATGTAGGAACAGGAGGGTTTTGGATGTGTAGTTTTGGGGTTTTTTTAATGCTATAATAGTGAATTATACTGGTCTAAAAGTTGGTTTAGTATTTAGTTGCTAGGAGGATATCAGTATAAGTCATTTCTTCAGTTTATATTTTGGAATGTTCTCAGTAATATAAATGTGATTTAAGGGGAGAGAGAAAGGATAACAAATGTTAACTGAGTCTATTATATTAAAGAAAATAATGTCATTCAGTAGTTCTCTGAGCTATCTTGTAATGCAAAATGTGTATGTCTACCTAAAAATGTCATTTTTGAGTAACTGTTAGCAAGCACTACTGTATCAAATGTTGAAAGTGAATTTTTTAAGAAAAAAACAGGGTGCTATTTAATATCACCCTATTTGGAAATCACCACGAAAGAATAGTAGTATAAAATTACTTTCCATGGACCTATTCATTAGTTATTTACAAAGACTGGAAAAG
Source organism: Psittacus erithacus (assembly GCA_009867235.2). Lineage (NCBI taxonomy): Eukaryota > Metazoa > Chordata > Aves > Psittaciformes > Psittacidae > Psittacus > Psittacus erithacus. The sequence goes on from WYDI02026104.1 coordinate 8,502, forward strand.
TGTAGCTTAAACTTTATCTTTTACATAAGCCCAATACAGAATTATGGAATAAGAATGCAGAACTTTTAGGAATTCAGAAATGGAATCTTTTGAGTTCGTCCAGTTTCTTTATACAATGAAAAATAGAAATAAAAAGCCTTTAATATAAACATTTCTTATTAAGATGCATGCAGTTATACAACATATCTCCTATGAAAACCTGGGTTTTTTCCACTTCAGTGGTATCTTAGGGATGTAGAATAATATGAAATTAGAGCAGGTAAAGGAAATGTACTATGGTAATGCAAAGTAAGGGATTCTTATCCATTTTCTTCACAACAAACACATATTTTAAGTCTGTTATCTCTACAGCTCCAGATGGACAAAATTCCTTCTCGTCATGCTATCACTGAAGTTATGAGCTGGATTTCCCTGATGGAAAACATTATTCAGCAGGATGAAGAGAATATAAAAAATTTAGTAGGACAGAAACCTATTCAGGATTATGTCAAGAAGTATAAGGTAGTGAGTGGAAATGTTACCTGTTTGCCTTTCAATTTTTTCCCATTAAGTATATCTATATCTATATATATTTAAAGTATAAGTGATTTAAGAAAAAAAAGAAAACAAAAAACCAACCTCTTATGTGGTGGAATGATTAGAAGTCTGTAGAAGTTAGAACTGATTAGTATTTGATACTGTGGAAAAGAAACCAGGAAGGAATAGTTATGGAAGGAATATAATTTTTAGCATGCTTACTAAATTTCCAGGTAAGTCCAAGGTAATATGCAGGTGATTTAAACTTATTAGATGTGTCTTTCACCCAAGCTCACAAAGCATTTTGCAAATTGTGTAAATTGTTTTACAAATTCTCTGCATAATATCACCTTCTCCGCAAAGTGTAGCCCATTCTTGAATGTAGTCTATTCTTGAATGGAATGTGTCCAGTAGTTTACATGTCAAGATAATTTTGATCAGTATCTGAAGCAAAAATGAATGATGCTATGTCTTAACTATTGAGGAATAAAGTTATAACATAATTTCACTTCTTTAACTAGATCAGTAGCACTCCTGTAATAGATGTGCATACAGTGACTTTCTTTTCAATGTCATATTTATTTCATGAGTCTTCTGAAAAATTACTTCTTGGCTATTATTCTGCTTTGTATGTAAAAATATTTTTCATCTTAGCTGGTTTTGTATTAAAATTTTTGACGCTAAACAACGTAAAAAACAAACAAAAAAACCAAAACCAAGTTGGTTTTGTTGTGTTTTTTAAAATCTAATCCATGAGACCAATGTCAAAATGTTTGCAGATTATTTTTTTTTAATTATTTGGGTGAGGCAGATTCATTATTCCAAAGGCAGGGTGTTGCTTCTTTGTTTCTTAATATTCAGGGGAAAGTGACAATGTTTTCAATTGCAGGTCAGTTGCTAAAGTGACTTCTAGCTAAATTATGGTGACGTTTTCATTTGTGAACATTTTTCCTCTGTTTTGCAGGAAGGTGAGAAATTATAGTACTTATGTTTTGGGGTTTTTATTCCTTTTTTTCCTGCTAGGGTTTCAAGATAGATTTAAATTGCAAACAATTGACTGTAGACTTTGTGAACCAATCGGTGCTACAGATTAGCAGCCAGGATGTTGAAAGTAAACGGAGCGACAAAACTGATTTTGCAGAACAGCTTGGAGCAATGAACAGACGTTGGCAGATTCTGCAAGGCCTGATAACAGAAAAGGTAAAGAAAAAACTCCAAAACCAAACAAACTAGCTGCTCTGTGGGATACCATATAAGAAATCTTGCAAAAGCCAAGGTGAACAGCATCTACAACTCTTCACTTGTCCATGCAGTCAGTCATATCATCACAGCAGAGGCAATCAGTTAGGTCAGGCACAATTTACCCCTAGTGAGACCGTACTTGTTCCTCATCCTTGTTCTTTATACGTGTGGAAATAGCTCCTGGCAGGATTTGGGGTATAGCCTTTTTGCAGTCACCAGCAACTTTTTCCAACCATCATGACCTTTTAAAATTGATAGACAGCAGCCTTGAAATGGCATCAACACCCTCAGATCCATCCTGTCTGGTTCTGTGGATTTTTATATGTCCAGCTTACTTAAGGAGCTCCAAATTCTAACTCTTCTATCACGACTAGTACCTCTGTATGCCAAAATTTGTTAGTTGGAATGAAAACCTGGGAGGCATAGGTCAGTAAGATCAGAACAGTAAAGGCACTGTGTACCTCAGACTATTCTGTGGGTTCAGATTAGTTGCTGATGTACTTGTGAAGAGTAACAAGAGGAGCTTCTGTCCCCCACTAGTTAGTTCCAGCCAAGACTGCTTTCATAACATCAGTCTAGCATAGCCAGGACATCCTTTCAGACCAATTCTTTGTTATCTACTTTCTGCGCATTTGTAATTTTTGTGACTTGAGGAAGTTGTCCTTGGAGATCAACCAGCTTTCTGGACTCTTTTGTCCTTCAGTACAGCTTCCCATGGGATGATTCCTACCTGAAAAAAACAAAGTATGTTATTCTAAGGATCTCTAGTCTGCTACTTGCTTTCCTTACTTCACTCCCAGCTATCCTATGGTCAGTGTGGCCAAGGCTGTCGACCATTACATCCTCAACCATTTCTAATTCAGATTACAGCTAATTAAGATGGTTCATTCTGTAGAGTGATGTGAATGCTTTTATGACAATGCTGCCACTTTCAAATTCTGCTTTGTTATTTCTTTCTTTGTTTTGTGGGTTTTTATGGGGGGTCCCTGCCCCCCTTTTTTTATTTTTCCTTTTTGTTTTGATCTGTTGGCTTTTTGGTTCATTGGGGGTTTTTTTGAGAATTGACGTGCTATTTCATTTGCCGCTGAATAACACCTAGAGTAGTCACAAAAAGTTTAATAAGTTTTAACCAATCAGTTAACAAAGGAAGCAATACATCTTCATCTGCTTCACCATAGTTATAAACAAGGAATATGAACTGTATGTTTGCATGCTTAGTTTTATTTGGAAAATCCTGATGTGCTTGATCGCTGAAAAGAATTCTACTTCATAAAAACATTCTGCTAAGTTGTTAGCATCTTTCAGTGTGTCATCATATTTTGTTATCTCTACATAATTATTCTTAAAAGTAGGCTTTTATCATGAACTCTTTTACAGATAGCAGATATATTTAAATTTGAATACATATACTGTTCTTAAATTCTGAAAGCATTGAATTCGAGAAGGCAGTGGTTAGCATTGCTATTTACTGATTTATTTAATTGACCCAAAAATAAAGGTAATTGTATGAGGAACTATATATACTCGTATTTCTTTGCAGATCCAGCTGTTGGAAAGTCTGCAGGAGTCCTGGACAGGATATGAAAATAATGTGCAGTGCCTAAAAACTTGGTTTGAAATCCAAGAGCAGAAGCTGAAACAGCAGCAGAAAATTGGAGACCAGGCTTCAGTACAGAATGCTTTGAAAGACTGTCAGGTATAGTCCCCTTATAAGTAGCACTATTTTCTTTCCAGCAGTTAGAAACAACACTTGATAAAGCTATGTGAAATCTTCATAATAATGAAGTCAGTGACAGAATTCCTATTTACTTCTGTGAGGGAGAGATTTCATTCCTAAAGTGCAAGCAATAAGAAAGGAGGAAGGAGCAATAATATCCCAGAGATATTTAAAAGCAACCAAAGGTATTCTTTTTGTACTATGTGTTGAAGTGTAGGTATTTCCGAGCATGCCAGATGTACTGAACTAGAAGAGCATCAGATGAATATGTTCCCATTCCTTTTTAGCCAGTCTTACAGAATTTGATGTCATGAACAATATGCTTGGCTATGCAGAAAGTTGGGTTTTTCAGCCTCATTATTATGCTCTACCTTTTTTCCCATTCTTTTTCCACTTCCAATGTTCCATCTTGACTATTCAAAGACAAATACTAGAATGCAAAGAGGTATTATGCTTTTATTAACATATGTTAGGATTATTTTTTTTTTGAATATTTAACTATCCAGAGAAGGAAATACTGCTGTGAGGACAACTGGATGCCCAAAATCTTGGTGTTCTCATACCCTTAAAATGGAGTAAGGAACTGTGTTTATCTTGGTGTGGCTGCCTTTCCTGCATCATTTAATGAATGGAACAAATATGATCTAGCTTTTAAGTCTTCACAGACAGAACAGCTGGAAATATATAAGAGAATTTCATCTATATTCACCAGTGTATTAAAACCATCTTTCTTTCTACAAAGGCAAACACTTGGTTAGGCCAGAGGCATTACAGGTATATTTTATTATTTTTTTTTCTGAAATTCTTGGCCTAAGTTCTCAAACTGGTTGCAGTGCTTAGTTTCAAGCAAGGTATCTTTAGGGTTTCAGCACAATAAACCCATACGACTGCAGGAAGGTTAATTTAGCATAGCTTGACATAATGGGCGGGCTGAGCTTGGCTGGAGTTCAAAGCTGAATCTGATTTATCACCTTTATAATTCCTTTGGTCAGGGAAGTGAGCAAATACACTTGGCGAGTCAGTTATAAATGGCAAGACTTTGATCATCAGAGAAACAAATTGTCTAAGAAATAATTGTATCAGACACTCCCAGTATCTGGTTCAACTAGTACAGGAGCTGCAGTTTATTTATTAACCAATGTTAGTTGCTGCTTAGTGTCATATTAATAAGTGAAAACAACCATTTTTTCCCACCACATATTAGAAACAGCAATGTGTCTTTAATTCAAATGATGAATAAGAAACCCCTTTTCATAAAGAACCAGAAATATTTTCTATTCTTGGTGCTTGAAACTTTTGTCTGCTTTATATTCTGAATTTTGGAGCAACCTTGTACAAACCCGAATGCCTTTTTGAAAAAGCAAATTTACTGTGTGTGACTTAAAAACGTTTGGTTTTTTGTCATCTGATAAACAAAAGATGTGTTACTCCAAGTCTGTATGTCTAGAACAAGGCCGTGGTTTGAAGAAATGTGAAATAATACCAGAAAAAATGCAAATAATAAACAGTATAGCAAAAATTCTCTCACTTATATGTATATAGAAAAAGGTGTGTTGTATGTGTGCAGGGATAAATTCTATCAATAGCAAGTGTTTACAAGACTAGTCAGAATTTTGTTACAAATACTCCCACCACTTTCTAAAATGTAAAGTTTGTTACCACAACAGTTCACTTGTAGGTTTTTGGATTCATAGGGAGGGTAATTTTTGGAAAGGCATGTGTTTTCAGTTTGCCCAGTTTTGTTCTGTTGTTTTCTTTCCATAATGGTCCATCTCTCATAGTAAGGAAAGGCTTGCAGGAAATTAAAATATAACTGAGGTTAAAAGGTACACTAATTAATGTAGAAGCAATACTCCCTCCCCCTCAGCTCAGACTCAGTGTTTACACTGCCTGATGCTACACGGCTTCAACATGAGGCAGAGCATAGGAGGACTTGCTTGGATCTCCCTCCACCATGCTGTGAATTTATATAGGTAGTTTCCTGGGTAGGAATAAGGTTGTGTGATCATGATATGGGCTATATAACTCAGTTGCTCACTGAGTCATCTTGTCCTCTCTACTTAATTTTGTAACTTCATTCTCATGCTGTTGAGGCATGAGGAGGATCACAGGCTTTGTGACTAGCAAATGTTACATTTGAAGTATGCTACTTGAAGCTATGCAGAGCTTCTGCACTTGACTCGTTGATAAAATGTGATAAAACTGGCAAACTCTTAATCAGCCTTTCCAAGACCAATCTAGGGTCATCTTAAGTCAACAATGCAGTCAGCACTTGCCTGAAGCAGCAAAACAAGCCACTAATAAGTTGTCATGGCCTCAGTGCTTAGGTACTCAGCCCTGTTTTCTCTGCTTGTTTTTACACCAACTGTTCATTTTCTTCCAATTTTCTTCAGTTAGTGTGTGGGAACATTGAGCAGAGCAAAACGCTATTGAGGTCATTAGTGCCTCCCAAAAGCATGCAACCTTGAGGAGGCAATAAGAAAAATTCCTGCAGTCTATTGTTTGTTGTCATTGGCTAGACTCCAATGAACTTGTCATTTAGAAAAGAGGAAGACTTGCTGTCCTCAGGCAAGGGGCTTTGGTGGGACCTGGTAAAGGAATAAACACTCCACTTCTTGTGGGGAGGCATGGCAAATTGACATCTTTCCCTAGGAAGTCATTTGTCTTTTTCCTTGGGTGGCAAAATTATTTTTTTTCTATGGCTTGAGCCAGCTTTGGACTAATTAAAAAGCTCTTTCAGTGTTCTAGGACAAACTAAGACACACAACAATTTTCCCATGTATTCAAACTGCTGTCCTATTTTTAATGAGTTATGGACTCCTACATGAGAGCAGACAATTACACACAAGTTTAATGTAGAGGATATCCTTCTATTTAAATTAAAGGCAAACAACTCTACTTTAAAGAGAACATAAAATATTAAATAAAATTGCTGATGAGTTGTGATTCTCTTGAGAATAAAAAGCCAAAGTATGCAAGCGTGACTTTCCTGTTTTTTAAAGATAAGGAGCTTATGAGCATCTGGTCTATCTCAAGGCATTATCTAGCCAACTAAACAAACAAAAATATTCAGGTATGTTCTTTTTCTTTTCAGGAATTAGAAGAATCAATAAGAACAAAAGAGAAAGAAGTTGAAAGTGTAGAACAGAGTGGTCTTTCTTTGATACAGAACAAGAAGGAAGAAGTCTCTTCTGCTGTTATGAAAACACTGCAAGAAATTAACCATTCCTGGGCCAATTTGGAACACATGGTAAAAGAATCATCAAGGGGCAGATTACAATGCCAGGAATAGGGCATGGAGGAGAGGGAGAAATAGCAGTTTGCAGATAGTAGACTGCTTCTGTATTATAGGGGAAGAGATTTGAATTGTGCCCCCATTTCCATCCATCCTCAAATTTGTGTGCACACTTCACATAAGATGGGTATAATATTTCCTAATCCTATGATGTTTTTATTCTAGTAATTAAAGCTTTTTAGATGATTCCTGACATTTAGTGGAAAGGTACCAAATAATCTGTAAAGACCTACCCTTTCCAGCACACAGATGCTTTCTTGATCCTGCTTTGGACTGAGGTAGAATGAACTTTTTATATTCTCATTCCCTGCCATCCTAACTTTATAAAATCAAGCAGAACTTTATGCTGTACCTAGCATAATCTGAGCTGATGGTTGTGTAAAATTTTCATTCTGCAACAGGTCTAAAATTGGGCATGTAGATCAAGTAATCTCTGAGATCAAAGGGAAGGAAATAATTTAAACAAACCCCAAATATCTTGAGTGATTTTAATTTAATTTTTTTTTTTTTTTTCCTCCCTCCTCCTAGGTTAGCCAACTGAAGATATTGTTGCAATCTGTTCTTGATCAGTGGAGCATTTACAAAGTGGTTTATGAAGAACTGAATGGTTACTTGACAGAAGCCAGATATTCTTTGTCCCGTTTTTATCTTCTTACCGGTTCTTTGGAAGCTGTGAAAGTCCAAGTTGATAACCTTCAGGTAAGAAGAATACCATGGCTCTCAACATACTAAGGATGGATTCAAGGTTTAATTTTGTCTTTATTGCACAGATGCAGATAACTGTACATTTTGGTTCATAAGAAATTAACCAGACAAAAGGTATGGTATGTACAGACATACTGGCACATTAAAATCATATGACATTAAGAAAACACATTTCAAATAGTCAATATTATCAGATAGTAATTTTCTGCATTTTTCGTTTTGCAGAAAAATAAAATGGTGATGGTTGTTTTCTGTCTAATCACCATTAAAAGTTTCTCACTCTGCTTCATCAGGCTTCTGAGCTATGGGTACATGTTGAGATCACATTTTGACACCCTGCACCCATGTGGCAACATTGGATTGAAGATCAAAGTAAATAATGTTCTAAAAGCTGAGATACTCAGAAGTTCAGTCATTTTCTACTGCCAGAAAATAAATTATTAAAAATATGAAAAGTATTGTTCTATTAGATGGGATAGCTTTTTATTTCAAATGAAGTTTTTGTCTTTGGAATCAAAAATATTTTTTTCAAACATTTCCAGATGCTGAAAGTTAAAGCAAGTTGTGTTGTTAGTGTTTGCTGGCAAATTTCAGTTTACATTATCATTCACATATTTTGTGTGACTTGAAATCCAAACATATATAAAGCTCAAATTCCCTAATTATGAGTGGCACTTTTCAAACCCAGATTTGAAGAACATCCTTTAATGCCCTTTACAGCCTTTCTTCTAGGTTGTCATCTTTTATGTGTCAGAGGAGGAGTCAGTAAAAAAATAATTACAGAAAATTGCTTTTTTTGCTTATTAAGATTTTAACTAAACTACTTAGCTGGGTTGGGATATGCTAGGCTGTTTAAACTGTAATAATATACACAAAAATACTTGAGGTTAAAAAGCCTTATTTAAAGAATAAAGGTTTTTTATGCTGCTACTTTTTTCATCTTGTTCTAAACAGGATAATTTTATTTAATTTATTTTCTTCCACCAGTTAAGTTTTTATTTCTGAGTCAGTTTAATGCACTTACTCCTGTGCAAGATGCCCCAAGTGTTCAAGACCAGTTTGGATGGGGCTCTGAGCAACCTGGTCTAGTGGGAGGTGTTTCTGCCCATGGCAGGGGGTTGGAACTAGATTATCTTTATGGTCCCTTCCAACCCAAACCATTCTATGATTCAGTGGTGAGTACTTGTTTAGAATAATTTCTTTTACACTCTTTTTCTTTTGTGAAAATATTAGATTAAAATTTTCTCTTTGCCACTATATCTTGATATTGAATCAAATGAATCTAACAATAGTATTTATATTACACAACCTTGTATTTTGATGAAGCACTCATAAAATCAAGTTTTGCATTCATAATCTATATGATATAATTGTTGCATACTATTTTGAAATATTTCTACGTCATACAGTTATAATACCTCATATTTTATGGTGGGTTTTTTTTTTGTTTGGTTCTTTTTTTTACTATTTTATCTGTTTTAGGGCCTACAAGATGAATTGGAAAGGCAAGAAGGTAGCTTACAAAAATTTGGTTCCGTGACCAATCAGTTGTTGAAAGACTGTCAATCACCAGTGACTGAAACACTTACCAACACTTTGAAAGAAGTGAATATGAGGTAGAAAATGTCTATTTGTTGAACTTTACTTTTCATGGTAAATTGGCATTTATCCATTGACCCATTTTTATATAATTTGTATTTTGGGTTTGTTTTGTTTTCTGCTTTGGGAGCTTGTGGGGACAGCTGGGGTTATTCCTTTTGCCAAGGGCTGATGCAAAACCATCTCATTTACTACAAATAATAAATGAAACAGTATTTTCTTCAGCAAAGCATTTGGACAGCACTGTCAGTAGTTTTGCTCCATGAATGGCTGCCAACTAAGATTCATAAATACTGTGCTGGAAAATAACACTGCGCTTAAAATTCAAGAATCGTGTCTGAAAATTTCATTTGCTGTGTTCCCGTTTTCCATGTTCCCCCGTTTTTGGGTTGCTATTTCTAGTTGTAGGAAGGGCCTGATAGTCAAGAAGGTCTAAGCCTTCACCAGTAGCTTGGCAAACAGCTTCCTCAACTTTGAATCCAGGCCAGAACCACTGTAAGGGTTTACTCAAAGAATCTATGGAAAGACAGAATCCAAAACCAAAAACTACTTTAGTGGAACATGATTTTTTTTTTCTTTTTTTTTTTTTTTTGAAAACACAGTCATGGCAGAATATTTAATTTGTGGTTCATCCTGCACTTGAATCTGGAAGTGGAAGGAGGGATTATTCACCCTGTTTTAAAAAGATACTGTGGGATTTAACAGTTTCAAAGATGACTGACAGAATTTTCACGTCACCATTTTTATCAAATAATAACAGTTGAAAAATAATGTGATTTCTTTTAGTAAGGAAATTGCACAGCATATTTGAGAAAGTACATGTTTCTGGTTGCCATTAGAGCCAACAATTCAAGAGGGGTTTAGATATTTAATTGCGTAAAAAAAAATATACAAAAAGTTTTAATAAGTCTGGGAGTATTTTAAAAGGGAGTTACACAGAGCTTTATGACTTTAAATACTTTTGTCAGGGCTTGGGAGGAAATTGTAGCAGAATAAATGGTTTCTTGTTTATACCTGTCCTGGGCCTGTTGGGCCCTTGCAGGAATCTGGTACTGGCCATTCATGGCCAGTTATGGATGCTCTGTGCAGTGAACCAAAGTACGCTAAGTAGAAATAACTGGATGTTCGCTTCAAAAAGTGCGCTCCAGCTGTGTCTGACTTCAATCATCAGTATACAGCATCCAAGATGTTGCGCAGATCAGACCTGCTGTGACAAGTCAGAAGAGCCAGTCAACATATATAGGATATCTTTTGCCTCGCCCCCCCCGCCCCCGAATGTCTAGTTCTTGATTATTACCAAATTTCTTAAAATCCAAAAGACCATAGTGAACAGTAGAGAGAAAGAGGGACAGCGATAGTTCTTGTGGACTCTTAAGCTTCAATCATTCATTCAATCTCTTCACCAGGTGGAACAACCTTCTGCAAGAGATTGCAGAGCGGCTGCGTGCCAGTAAGGGCCTCCTTCAGCTATGGCAGAGGTACAAGGACTGTTACCAGCAGTGCTCCTCCACAGTCCGTCAACGGGAAGACCAGACCAATGAACTCTTGAAGACTGCCCCCAGCAAAGACATTGCCGATGATGAGGTTACTGCATGGATTCAGGACTGCAATGTATGTTCAGTTGAGCTTTGCAGTTTTTCACAGCTCTGTGGGCTGAAAATACAAGAGGCTGTCCATTATTAAACTTAGTGTATTGGAAACTTGCATATAAACACATTTCTTTTTACTGATGCATCTCAGGGTCAGGAGCTTTACATCTGTTACCCGAATATCATGAGTTTCTCACACTTTCCATGTGATCCCTCCATACTTGTGGTGTTGTTTCAGCAGCTTTTATCTGAAGTCATATCTCTGGAGAAGGTGGATAAATTATATAATTTGGTTCAGTCTTAAGTCTCTAGCTGTCAAAGGGATTCTTGCTTGAGAAAGTCTCTCTACCAGATCTATTGAGTTCCTTGTAACGGAAACACAAGATCCTTTGTCTGTATTCCCACCAGACAAGGCTGTTCATTTTTTCTGAATGAAAAGTATGTTCTGGGGATGCCTTTATCCTTCCCTATGGAAAGACACTATTCACTCTGAAACCTTGAGATTCTTTCTTTTTCAAGACTGTATCTCAAGACAGCAGGATAGTTTACCTCCTGTCTATGATTTCGTTTTGGTTCTTTTGATTTAAAGTTACTGTTCAGTGTCAGCAACAAAAGCATTGAAATGTCAGTTGTCTCACTGTAAGCAAAACAATTGCAAGGAGAAAAATTAGCACATTAATAAGTGTTTCGAGCATTTTCTGCCATAGTCACCTGGACTGGCTATTCAAATTGTTTATTTTTAATGAAATAATTTCTCTATTTCCTGATGGCCCATTCTTTAGCCGTTATGTTAGGCCATTTACAAAAGTTATTTTTCATTCCTCTTTGTAATCGATAGCAGAAAAAAACAGGAAGTCTAGTCAGACATGAATCAGCCCACAGTGAGGGCTGCCACTGCTTAGGACCAGCATGTCAGTGGGTTCAAAAGGTTTGTTTCAACAAGTATTGCCTCATCAGTAACTCAGGCTTTCTCAAACGCAGGTGAGCAGTCACTTCTTTCTGTTCCTCTGTGCACAGGTACTTAGACATATTTTTTTATCTGCATAATATTTCCCTTTGATACAGAGTGTGAGTGGGCACTTTGGTATTGAAATACAGTAGTAAATACAAGGGTTTTTTTGTATAGTGATGGAGTTTGGCCATTTAATTCCTCCTTTAAATCAGAGGAAGGATGACATTTGCAGAGTGTCAGGTTAACTATTTGTATCTTTATTCAATGTGTTGCCTCAGGATGTGCTTACAGATTTGAAGACAGCACAGGAGTCGCTGGTTGTTCTTCAAGAGCTGGGAGAGGAGCTAAAAAGCCAGGTGGAAGCTTCAGCAGCAGCAGCTATACAGTCTGATCATCTTTCTCTGAACCAGAATCTGTCAACCCTAGAACAAGCTGTCCGCAAACAACAGGCTGTACTTCAGGTATGCAGAGAGTGTTTTCAGTCCTCAAATCTGATCATCTTGTGGTACCTGAAAACACATAAATTAGCTAAAACTGGATGGGAAAGGCAGTGGTGTTACCTGTTAACCAGCATTTCCTAGACTTCCCTGGAAGTCAAAAAGTAGAAAATATGCTCAAAAAATATACTGAGAGTATAAAATATGCTCAAGTCCACTACAGAAACGTTGTAAGAAGGTCCAAATTCTGGGAAGATAATAGCACTCATGGAGGAAAGCATCTATCTCGAATGCCAAGAGCACCATGTGTGCAGCAGTAGTGCTAACATCTGGATCCACAGCTACTGCTCCCCTAAAGACAAGCTCTCTTTCCATCTAGTTCTTTAGCAGTAAAACAAATGAGAGATTCTGAATAATTCTGGTGTAGAATTGATTTTACAGTTCCTGTTAATGTCAGTGACTGGATTGACATCTACCATTTGTGTCAAAACCTGATGAGTAGATGTTGCTAATTGCTTGTGTCACAAGTGACTAGAGCAAAAAAGAGCAAAAAATGAACTGTCAGAATGTGTTCCATAGGGAGGTATATGGGTGAGAAAGCAGCAAAGGTAGTGGCTTCTCTTTGGGTAACAAGAGGATTTATCCAAGAAATTCAGCATTGTGTAGAACATGCTTATAGCATCACTTGTATTGTGAGGAGAAAAAGCATAAAAGAAGTTTCTAATTTCAAATTGCAATAGTAGCAGCTAGTGATTCTCTCTGCTGACAATAAAGTGAGCAGGAGTTAGTTTCATGAAAGGAACTTAAAGGGGGTTATCTATTTCAAGGCAAGGAGATATTTATGCGATTTGTTGAAGTGTTAGCTTTTTCCTGTGATCAGAAGTCCTCTGTTCTAAGTTAAAAATAAAACAAACAATAATTCTATGGTCTGTGAGCAAAGCTGCAGTCACAATCGCTTCTAGCCTATACAGCTGTTTGCAAACCTGTAATGAGAATAACTGGAGTGTAGTATCAGTATGGATGCTATATGGCCAAAGTTCTTAGACTGTGGGTCCTTCTCTATTCAAGGCTGGAGTGCTGGACTATCAAACCTTTGCCAAGAAACTGCAAGTCCTTGAGGCCTGGGTATCAGAAGCAGAGGAAATATTAAAAGGGCAAGATCCCAGTCACTCATCTGATCTCTCAGCAATACAGAGGAGAATGGAGGAACTCAAGGTGACCAATAGAAGCAGAATATTGTTTTTATTTTCTTTTTTTTAATTCTGTTAGCCTGGCTATTTTTAGTACAGGGTATGCGCAAATATCATACATACATTCTATATGTATTAAAGGACTGTTGCACATGCAAAGTGTAAGACTGAGAACTTAGAAGTTTGGTGGCAACCAAAGAATGATTGTCAATGTCACTTTACCCCTGAGTAAAAAAGAAAAGGACAAGAAAAATGGTTTAGAATAAAATGAATATGAACTCAAAATGGGAATGGATATTTTAGCAGGGTTTTGAGATTTCCTTCATCTTCTTTTTTTCTCAACTTTTTTTTTTTTTTTTTTATTTCTGTATTTCCCACTGGTATTTAGTTTAGGGATGAAGTTGTCCATCTTTTGGTATCTTGATAAATTAGAGAAACTTTTGTACTGTGTACCATGTATCCTCCATTTGCACTATTCCACTCTTTTTTTTTCTGTGGGGCTTCTTTTTCACCTCCTCTTCTTTCAGAGGCCCTGACAGGAAGCTGATTAACATTGCCGTCTAGGTTGTGTTTGTCACTTTAATCTTCCATTATTTTTCTATCAGGATTAAGTATGCATATAATTTCACTTTGAGCATGCTAAAACCCAGGACATTTTCCTAATGTAGTGGATTGGATATTTCTGTACTGCAAAACAAAAACCAAAAAAAGAGTTGAGTAAGTTCAATGGGAATTTGCTAGCCTAACATTCAGGCTAAGAAACAAGGAAAAAGGCTCACTTTTTTGACATAAACATATGGCTTCAAACTATGAAAGTAGCCTACTTTTGCAGCTCTGAGGGGAAAATCTCCAGTTTAGCAAAAAACTCCAAAGCAATTTCAGTTTATTTCTCTGTGCTCATTTAAACATGAACATGAGTCTTCCGATCTGGGATCAGAGGCTGAAAACTGGAAATGAGTTTCCCTGCATAGGGATTGCTTGCCACTTGGTGGCAGCCAAGGCCATTCCAAATTTAACTGAGTGCTTGTTCGTAATTTCACGGTCTGTGAACACGCTGATTATCACTTTTATTGTCTGTTTCAGAGTCAGATGTTTAAATTCAGCAGCATGGCCCCAGATTTGGACCGTCTTAATGAGCTGGGTTACAGGCTTCCTCTGAATGATAAAGAAATCAAAAGAATGCAGAATCTGAACAGGCACTGGTCTCAGATCTCCTCTCAGACTACAGAGAGATTCAGGTGGGAATAGTTAAAGCTTATTGTATAGTTTTCTTAGATTGCAACAGCTAGAAAGTACACTTTTTGCAAAATACATGAAGCGTTTCAGATATTTCATTAACCAAAGCTCCCTTTCGAGGGTGTACTTGTAAGTAAAGAGTGAAACCAGTAAGCTGAGATGTTGATTTGGCCATAAATTAACAGAATTTGAAATAAGGCAGACTGCTACTTTTCAAAGGTTTGACTAAATAAATTGAATGAGGTAGCTGAGTGGGAAAAGTGTTACCATCTGATTCGTAATTCTACTGGAAAAGTTATTGCGGGACAACACGGTGTGTAATAGGAGGAGACTTTACATGAATCTGCCTGTCTTTCTTTCAGTAAGCTGCAGTCTTTCTTGCTGCAGCAGCAGACTTTCCTGGAGAAATGTGAGACTTGGATGGATTTATTAGTTCAGACTGAGCAAAAGCTGGCAGCAGAGATTTCGGGAAACTACCAGAGTCTTTTAGAGCAACAGAGGGCACATGAGGCAAGTCATCAAGTGTATTTATAAGTAACTACAACACATACTATTTATACTTAAATGGAATGCACATTGTTTGTGGAGTAGTATAATAATACACCTTGAATTGAATTACATTTGCCTGCACCATCTGAGGATATCTTAACTTAAAACCAGAAGCATGTAAATATGTCAATAATACCCAGTTTGGGGGTGGGCTTGAGTATGTGTCTGCATTTGTGTATAATGTATAAGTTATGCCTATGAGTGCTTTTTCCTTACATTTAGCCTGCCTCCCATTGCTTTGTACCAAGGAAATGAAAGGTTTTATTGGCTTTCCCATAAAGCCTAACTATTCTCATGCACTTTGGCCCTTTGTCTTCAGTCCTAACTGGATAAAAAAAATCTGTGTTCTTTCTTTATTCTAATTTTATTTTTTTATTAAAATGTCAACATGTACAGCATCTGAAGTGCATGTTAGAGGAAGACTTTTCTGTCAAATACTGAGTTATATAACTCGTCATGGGGCCTCCATTTGGTAACATCCTTGGAGAGCAAATTGATTCAGTCCTCACTGTGTGCCGGAGTCATTTGTTTCTTTTTAACAAATGAACTAGCCCAGCTTTTGCTGCAGGGAAAAACTGATTCAGAGTTTTTACTAGAGGATGCCTTTATGATTCTGCAAAGTCAAGTGATGCACATTTTTTCTCCACCCATGCTGTTGCTGCCAAGAATTCTGGTAAAGATCAAGTAAGACAAGTCAATTTTCATACCAAGGCTCCCATGTGGCCACAGGAGTTTCAGTTCCCACAACTTTTTCAGTTGACCTACACATAAACTCAGGCCAGGCCATAGGGAGAGCCATGTCCTTTCCCCTCCTTGCCTTACATTTCACAGCATACTGTTTGAATTAATGTCTGACACCAAAAGTAATTCACAACCATTTTTGCTTGCTTTAGTATACATTCACTTTAGCATTTAACTGTCACAAATGTCGTAAATTTTATTTCCTCTCAATGCTGCTAGCATTAACTGGACAGTGTCTGCAAGTTCAGACGTGCCATATGTTTGACATTTGAATGTCCAGAAATAATTATTAAGTGGGTAATTTCCTACTAGAGTTGCGTTCAGTCATGTCTATAATTTTTGAAAGGGGTTAACGACAGTCATTCAGCATTCAATTGTCATGAGATCTCAGCTTAATTCTCTCTTGAAACCTTTATCTCAGCATGTAGCTCAGATGAGTGTTACTCATTTACATTTCTTTTAAATAAAGCTTTTTTGCATTTTATATAATCTGAATATCTTCAGTACTCAGTGTCCTTTGCAGTGTCTCCTAATAGTCATGAAGAATTTTCTTCCTGCTCCTCACAGCTGAAAGGGCTAAGTCTAAACTTCTTGAGATGAATTTCCAGGTTCTTTGGTGTTGTATTTTTCAAGATAATGAGATAATACTATTTTTCCACGTGCACTATTGGAATGGATATTGGCATTGCCTCTAGCTCTGTTAACCACCTTTCCACTGCTGACTCATAATTTTGCTTATCTTTATACAAAAAGAAACCCAGCTACCTCAGTGGCCTTGTGCAGAAATAACTTGCCACTGAAATTCACAAACCAGCAATATGGAGGTGGTGCCTTTTCCAAATATTATGCAGTAACACTGGCATCTGCATCAGATGAGTCTCTCAAGATGATCTCACAGTCTTTCTAGTGCAATTCTCCAGATTTTTGCAAGGCAACATTGTGTGTTCTAGCACCTGCCCTCCTTTCCTTCTCCTTTGAATTCCCATTTCTGTTTCTCATACTGATCTACATATAAGAAGAAATTGGGGTGGCAAGTGGTCCCACATAATGGGGTATCCTTTTACGTACAGTGTATATGCGGAGAGCAAGTGGATATTGACAGAAATCTCTCTGCTTTTGGGTAGGGCTCGAATACCGCCACTCTAAACAGAGTTCCTTATCCTTGACAATCCTTTTTTCACCCATCCTATTCAAGAAATACTGAAATTATCACTTTCGAAGATTTGTTGGGGTTTTTTGTTTGGTTTTGCTTTTGTTTGGGTCTTGGGGTTTGATTTTGTTTTGCTTTGGCATTTTTTTTTTATTTTTTTTTTTACCAACTGTGTTCTGTTCAGTCTCAGTCTGTCAACAGAGCTGGTGGATGTTGTTGTCTTCTGGTCTTCATCCATGCTCCCTAACTTGACAGAAATAGATGTGTCAGGAAGTACAATTTCTGCCTTCTTGCTCAGCTTTCTGAAATTCTGAGCCTCACAGTATTGTGGTTTTGTTCATGAGATAATAGAGCAATTAGTTTCCCTCTAGTTCAGGCTCAGTCATTCATAAAAGCCAAGATATTCAAAGAATACTTTCAGGTATTTCTGCAAGGAAATTAGACAACATTATTTCTTTCTAGTGGGGAATTTATGACCTGGGTAACATTTTCAAAATTAACTCAGTGATTCAGAGAGGCAAAATCCCATTTGAAAAATTAGTCTGTCATCCATAAGTCCTTAACTACGTACAGTGTGCTTGAGGGATTTAATTAGGCAGGTGGCAATGTGTATTTTGCTGGCAGTTGCAGATGCAGGTATAGGTACATCACAAGCTGATGGAAAGACAAATAACGAGAGTGTAATCTCGATTTGGGCAATAGCGGCCCTCAGTTCAGGCAAGGGTAAATTTCTGTCAACTGCAAACACCATCCCTTACAAAAGAAAAAAAAAGATCCTAAGCTTCATACCAGTATTCTTTCTCATTTAATCTTTCTGAAAACCTTTTGAACACAGAGGTGATCTACTCCTGAGCTGATGCCTAATTGTACCTTCATTGACATAAGATTCCTGAACAGCCTTATCTAGAGACATGGTCCATTACTAAAAGAAAATATGTTTTTAAAAGTAGATTTATGCAGTATTTAAGTCATACTTGTCTAAGTAGTACTTAGGTATTTTTTATCTTAAGTAATATTTAAGTCATAAGGGAGATTTAGAAGTATTGTGAAAACTTATTGTGACTGATGGGGAAAATTGGAAAATAAATTGGGAAAATTGGAAGAAGTGGAAAAGTGATTTTTAGCTTCTACACATGGATGACCATTTCTATGTCATTTCCAAGTTCTGTTGGCAGAATTGTATTCAAAGTTTGTATAACACTATCACACAAAATCTGTGCATAAATTCAATTTAACAAGGCAAATGACTGTAATGTTCTTAAACACATCAGAAAATAAAAACTGCCTTTTCTGTCCATGCAGTTAATACCCTATCTGAATTTTGTTGAAAATTATAGTGCAAATCACACAATTTTATTTAGAGAATAAAACGTATCTTCTATTGATATAATTTAGCTTTTTAATAGTTTTAATTTAAATCTCAAGGAACTAATAATAATTACTAGAACTGGCAAGTAACTCCACAGTTATATTTTTAAATGTTTCTATTGAAGTTTGTGACAAAACTCCCATTGAATTAATTTGAAATCAGAGTAAATACCTGGAATTATTTTTTTAACAATGCGTGGTTTGATTGAATTAAATTATAAAATCTTGGTTTTGAATTACAATGTAAAATCTTGTTTTAACATCCTTGTCTCCTGCACGACAGCTATTCCAGGCAGAGATGTTCAGCCGCCAGCAGATTTTGCATTCGATTATCTCTGATGGGCAGCACCTTCTAGAACAAGGACAGGTGGATGACAGGTAGACATTCCTGTTTTGTTACTTCAGCTGGTTATGTGAAGTAATACTTAGACTAGTGGGAGACCTCCAAACAGAGAAGGTAGCAGATGTCAGTGTTCAGATCATGCTCTACTGAATTTACTGTAGCAGTGGTTAAGCTATTAATTAGAGTGTTCTTAAATAAGACAGTGTTCTGTAGGATGCTGTGGGTTATGTGAATGTGTGAATACATTTGGGAATACAACAGCTTTGAAGCTGCTTCTCTGACAACGATTTGGCTTGGATTATCAAGCACATTACACATATGTCTATTTTGATGTACTTTCAAAGTGTTACTTTTACCAAAGGAGCCTGCAGCGACAGATTTAATGAGTTACACTATGACGTATTTAGCTGGGCATTTCCCTGTATCAAGAGGATTACCTACTGCCATTTCAGAAGACCTACAGCCTAAATGTGATGGAATAGGAATTCATTGCCGAGATTTTGTTTTAAACACTTATGATCGAATGAATGAAAATCAGTAAATCACCAGTGGCTTCACACTTGTGCATATGCATTGAATTTGCTAACGGTATCGTGGTCCTAATATAAGATGAGCTGTTTATTGGGATGTGAGAATTTTGTTAATGCTGTGTATATCTTATGCCTGCTTTGAACTGAGTCGTAAATCTGGGGGTGAATTGTGCAATCTCCATTATTTATTATGAATTTAGCTAACCCAAACTGACGAAACCTGTGGGTTTTCTTTGTATATTTCTGGGAAGAAGGTAGAAGAGTTTTGGATATTAAAGGTTTGAGGTTTTTTTTTTAAGGTCTCAATAATTGGAGCCTTTTGGTTCTCCCAGTACATGCAGTGTGAAGTTCTCATCCTGTCAGCTCTCATGAGACTTCAGTGCTTTTCTCCTAGTGTTTCATAGCTGACAGCCAGAAAACATCTTCCCTTTCCCTTCAGTTTATTTTATTAAAAAATATATCGAAGTATGAAGATTACTATGTCTCTTTATCTGTTTATATTAGGGATGAATTTAATCTGAAGCTGACTCTTTTAAGTAATCAATGGCAAGGAGTAATTCGACGGGTACAGCAGAGGAGAGGGATCATTGACAGCCAGATTCACCAGTGGCAGCGCTATAGGGAGATGGCAGACAAGCTGTGCAAGTGGCTGGTGGAAATATCCTGTCAGCCTGTGAGTGGGCTGCGCAATGTTCCTATCCCATTGCAGCAAGCCAGAGCCCTACTGGATGAAGTGCAGGTATGTCCTGAGTGTTTGAAGAAAGAGGAAAAAAATCCCCACCTTCTTTACAGCCTTCATAATTTAAAAAATTCTATAAAATGCATTAGATTAAAATTATCTGCTTTGCATAAAGTAATGTTGGATCTTAGTTCTTCTTTGGAACTGGAAGTTGGAGTTCACAAAGAACATGAAATGAAGACCTTACTGGATCCTCTCGCTTGAGGCTTATTTGTTTCTGGTTTTGCTTTGTAGCTAATGTCACACTGAAACTGTCTTGAAA
The DNA here is from genome assembly GCA_009867235.2 of Psittacus erithacus. NCBI lineage: Eukaryota > Metazoa > Chordata > Aves > Psittaciformes > Psittacidae > Psittacus > Psittacus erithacus. Next base: position 28,662 of record WYDI02026104.1, read on the forward strand.
GAAAAAAAAAAAACAGTGATGTCCTGTTTGAGGAATGTATTCTACATAATCAAAAAAGATACCTTGAATGTCATACGTACATGTGAGATTGACAGGATCTATTTAGCAGCTTGGTATCTTCAAGCTTTTTGGCTGGATGGTACATATGATAATAATGCTTATAAGAATAATAGTCTCTAGAGGAACTATTTCTTTGTGATACTGATATTACTGGACAGAAAGAAGTCTTTCATGTCTTTGTCTTTTGAAAAATTTTCTAAAGGTCTCTGCTGCAGGTTAGGGTAAAGCATTTGGGCAGTAGCTCCTGCTTAAGCAAAGGTATGCAATCTTTTAAAGTATGGGCTTGAGAAGGAATTATACTGAATTCCTAATTGTAATTAAAATGAAAGCAAAATAATTTCTTTAAAAAATTTAATTTTAAAGTAATTAAAATGGCAGAAAACTGTTAATATTTTCAGCTTAAAGAGAAAGTTCTCCTAAGGCAGCAAGGGAGTTACATCCTCACTGTGGAAGCTGGGAAGCAACTGCTGCTCTCTGCTGACAGTGAAGCTGAGGCAGCCCTGCAGACAGAGCTTACTGAAATTCAGGAGCGCTGGAAGATAGCTAGTGCCCGGCTGGAGCAGCAAAAAAAACAGCTTGCCCTACTACTGAAAGTAAGTGTATAATTTCTTCTGTACTTCAGCAAGTTCATGTTTTCTCACTGTAAGTGCTGATGAAGAAAAGCATTCTCAAGGGATAAGCACACATCCAGGAATTGCACATACACTACACAAATTCACAGTTTCTTTTCACCACCTTTGAAACTAGGAGTGGTAGTACTTCATAGCAGGCTTGTATATTAGTTGATATCTTTTAATTAATATTTCCAGAACTCCACCAATAACAGATAATTCTACCAGTCCTATTTTCAACACAGAGCAAAAATGGGTGTTATTTTGCACAGTGATGACTAATTTTTATACATACTTGAAATTGGGTTTGCATGGCCAGGTTTTGGTAGCGGCAGTCTACAGGGGTGTCTTCTGTGAGAAGCTTCTAGAAGCATCCCCTATGTCCAGTAAGGCCAATGCCAAACAGCTCCAAGACGGAGCCACTACAGACCATGGCTGAGCACATGAGCAATGGTGATAGCACCTCTGGGATAATATATTTTTAAAAAGGGGCAGGGGGAGAAATCTGTGGTACATCATCTGCAGCTAGAGAAAGGAATGAGAATATGTGAGAGCAACAGCCCAAAGGAAGCCGTGACCCCATGGGAAGCCCGCATTGGAGCAGGCTTCTAGCAGGACCTGTGGCCATGTGGAGGCAGGAGCCCACACTGGAGCATGTTTGGTGGCAGAACTTGTGACCCTGTGGGGGAGCCACACTGGGGCACTCTGTGCCTGAAGGATGCAGCTGTGGAAGGGACTCACACTGGAGCAGTCTTTGGCTGAAGGGCTACGCACATAGAAGGGGCTCACATAGAAAGAGTTCATGTAGAACTGCAGCCTGTGGGAAGGACTCGCATTGGAGAGGTTGGTGGAGGACTGTCTCCCATGAGAGGGACCCCATGCTGGAGCAAGGGAAGAGTGTGAGGAGTCCTTCCCCTGAGGAGGAAGGATCGTTAGAAGCAGCATGTGATGAACTGACCACAATCCCCGTTCCCTGACACCCTGTGCCACTGTGGACAGAGGAGACAGAGAAAATCAGGAGTAGAGTTAAGCCCAGGAAGAAGAGTGGGGCAGGGGGAAAGTGGTTTAAGATTTGGTTGCATTTCTCATTATCCTACTCGGATTTGATTAGTAATAAATTAAACTAATTTCCTCACGTTAAGTTTGTTTTGCCCATTACAATGATTGGTGAGTGATCTTTCCCTTATCTTGACCCATAAGACTTGTGATGTTTTCTCTCCCCTGTTTAGCTGGGGAGGGGAGAGTGATAGAGTGGCTTTGGTAGGCACCTGGCATCCAACCAGGGTCAACCCACCACAATACTGTGTTAAAAATTAGACCTGCCTTATTCCTTCTACATGTCAGCATCAAGATCTATCTAGCGATGTAGTAGTCTGCGTTTCCTTCCAGTGCCTTGAGTATTTACTAGTTTAGACAAACTTCTGGGACCTTGGAGAAAGGAGACCTGAACTTTGTTTTGATGTAAGCAATGTCCAGAATGTGCGCTATCTTCGCTTTAAGTCCTAAGGATGATAGGCTAGAATTTAAATTTGGTCTGTTTGGTTTTCCCTGTTGCTTATTCTAGAGAGGATAATAAAAATTGGACTTGCATGTGTTAATAGAATAGGACAAGTGCTTTTAGAGTAGTTTCAATTGTCTGATAGAGTTACAGAATTACAGGCACTCTAGGTTTGTTCGTAAATGGCAAGAATCAAAGCAGTGCAAGAAAATGAAATAGTGTTTTGAAAAAGTTCAGATAAGGAAATTTTTCTTCCTCTTTCAAGCTTTCTTCATCATATCTTGGCTTTTAATGGTGGAATTATGTCCGGATATTTTAGCTGTGAAAGCTGTTACCTAGAGAGACTGAAGTTTCTGTAGTATTTTGTCTAAATGAAAATACGAAACTTAATGATTGAAGATGAGAAAGTAGGTAGATTACCACACAAATTGCATAAATCATCTCACAGATACCAAGTCTTCATTAACATTATGCTATCTTGGTTGTAAACACATGGCGGTTTATTGGTCTTCTGACCAAACTGGAAGCACAAGCGTATATTCTAGAAGAGTATGTGTTGCATTAAGAATATCACAGACTAGTGTCGCATAAGGTCATAATACTTCTTAAGGAGAGAAGAGAGAAGACAGTAAAGCGAGGGGGTTTTTGCAAGACCTGTGATTTGTAATTCTCTGTCCTGAAGACGACCATGAAATACTAGCATAGATATGGAAAGGAGGGGAGAAGAGAAATAGAAAGGCAGTGGCAGAAGGAGAATATCTTGAAAAAGACTAAGAGAAACAAGATCTGTATTTTCTGGTATCACACAGCTGGCATTCTTTCTAGGTTGATGGGTTTTTGAGAGACCTTTCTGTCTGTAAGTACCTTTTTAATAGGCTTTAGCATCCAGGTGAGGCACGTAAAATGTCAAATGATTGGCATGGTTTTGATCGCATTGGGCGCATTAAAAATTTTGGAAAGTATACAAACGCTAAAGCTGGGTGCAGCTGCTGGAATCATAATTTTGGGGAGATACTGCAGGTACTTCAGTCTGACCTGAATTTGCAGTATTCCAAACCATTTTTCTTTTCTGAACGCACCTGAATGGAGCTTTTGTCAAAGAACAGTGGCATGTTTAATACAGGCATTCAAGAAAGGAAGTTGAAAATAGTTTTGGCAGGGAGAGGCTTTTCTGAAAGAATGGAACTGGATCTAGACAACATTGTAATAACAAGAGGTATTTGCTTGTGCGTTTCTTCTAACAGAAACCTACACACAAAAGAAATTGATGGTTGTACACATGACTCAAGCTCTGAGGCTATGAGTATTATTTAGAGGAGGATTTCAGGGCATGTTGTTGTTATGAAAAAGTTTTCACCATTGAGTGGTTAGTTAGGCAAATCAACTGATATAAGTGTAATCCAGATCTGAATAGAAATCTAATAAACGTTCTGCTTTCAGGACTGGGAAAAATCTGAAAAGGGCATAGCAGACTCCCTGGAGAAGCTAAGATCATTCAAAAAAAAGCTTTCTCAGCCTTTACCAGAACACCATGATGAATTGCATGCAGAGCAGATTCGTTGCAAGGTAAAGCACTTGTTCTCTGTTGACTGTTGTCTATCTTTGCCTGCCTTTGTGCAGTAACCTCTTCTATTGTTAATAGGCTTCACATTAGTGATGTGCAGATCAGTCAGCCATCCCTGTAACAGAAACTATCTGTGTAATATTTGGTCATGATAATACCTGAGTGATCTTACTATAATGTGAATCCCTCAGGTTAAATATAGAAAAAAGTGAAATCAGAACAAGGTCTGAAAAATAGTGTAGAAGCACTAAATACTGATGTGTTTTCATTACAGAAATTCTAACTAAAAATGTCAACCATGGTATCTAAACTGATGGTTTATTGCTTTTTATTTGACGGGAAATTACTGGGGAGGTCTTAGATAACACTTCTATGCTATATTCTTTTCAGTTGAGAATGGATTACTGCTTGAAAATATTTTCAATACAGAGAAGTCCAAGCCAGTACTTGGAATTCTCAAATACCTTTGAACTTTAGAGAGATTTGAGTAGTATATTAGTTTGTGACTACTTGTTACAAGACTGACGTATTACCTATTGGGGATTTAGTTCTCTAATAAATGAAAATATTGTTATGTGTGGGGTTGGTGTTTGCTTTTTCTTTTAAATGGGACTGAAACAGCCTGCTTGAAATTGTGGGCCTGCTTCTGAGCTTCAATTCAGCGGCATAGCAATGCTTGTCTTCATGCTTCTTTACATTCAGATTTTTATTTGTTAGCAAACTGGTCCTTTTTCCATCTGAACTTCTTTTAAGGAGTTGGAGAATGCTGTTGAAGGATGGACAGATGACCTTGCACACCTCTCTTTGCTGAAGGAGTCCCTTTCTATATATATCAGTGCAGATGATATCTCAGTCCTTAGTGAGCGCATAGAGATTCTGCACAGACAGTGGGAGGAGCTGTGCCACCAGGCAAGTACTGTTACTGAGTATTGATAAGAGTATGCACGCTGCAAAAGTGTTGGGAGAAAAATTGAATGCAAGTGACAGCTTTTAAAAAAGATGCATGACAGCACATGTAGATTCAAAACAACCCCTGCTGAATCAGGGAAAACAAGCGTTGAAATGCTTCCTTCAGTTATTGCTAGCATTTCTAGATCTCTTGAACTTTGTCATGGCCCAGAGGTCATATTTATGCAGCTTTGAAAAAACAACAAAGTCATACTGTGTGTTGTTACACTGTGACATGGCTTGGCTGGGGAAAATACAGAAGTAATGCAGTTTACTGAGCTTTCCTGAGGGAGCTGTGGTCAGAAAGGATGTCCCCTCCCAGCTCTGTTGTAACTTCAGTTCTGCAGGTAGCTTCTGCTTCTTCAGACATTGTTGTCAGCATTTCTGTTAGTCTGAGGATGACTTCTCTGCAAAATGAAGAGTATTGTTTGAATTTTCAGGTGAACCATGCTATTAGTGTGCTTCTTTCCTCCATTTTGCACTTAAAAAACCAGGTAGTGGAGTCTCCCTCACACAGCTTCTCAGATTATCCTCATGTTATTTCCGTGGTTAAGTAGAGATTGCAGTCCAGATACACCGGGGCTAACTTTGAAATAGTTATCTCATGTAAGGTACCTGTGAAAGCTTCAAAAACACCCCTAAAGCAGGAAAAATGCTTCACAATTAACAGCACAGAACTTGCTATGAGTGAGTTGCATTTGAATGAGCCAATGTAGCTACATCTAAAACTATGGTGCAGTCACTACATGTATGTTTATGGTAAAGGAGGGAGCCCAGTAAACAAGTTTCATCTTAGTTTTGTGCATACTGAGTGTTTCAGGATGTAACCTAGTGCAACTTTGTTCAACCATTGCTTATATCCGGAAAGCTGCCAGGAAGTTTAGAACCGCAAAAGGGAAATGTGAGTTGACATGTATGCCCCTGTTAAAACTAACATGGTAGTTAAAGAACACATCACTTTTTTTGATGAAAGGGGCGGATGCAGACTTCATCTCAGCTGAAATGCTGATATAAAGTCAGAAACGATGCAGATTACAATAGGGAGGAAGTAAGTAGTTGTGCAAGTGTCTGAAACTGGAGAGATTGCTTTGTTGCTTACACTCTGCTGCTATTTTGATTTCAGTGTCCATCTTAGTCTGTTATTGTTCATAGTCTGAGGTGGTACTGCTGCTGTAGCAATTTCAGAGAATCGTAGAATGGCTAAGGTTTGAAAGGACCTTAAGGTCATCTCTGGTTTGCTTTAATGGCAAGAATGTGCCTGGAACACTTCTGCAGGGCCAGAGGAGTTCACATTGAGGCACTAAGTGTTTCAAGCAGCTCTTAAATGCATTTACTATTTTGTTTCTATTTACCCTCTGCAAATGTCTTAAGGTATCCTTACGTCGACAACAAGTTACTGAGAGGCTGAATGAGTGGGCTGTCTTCAGTGAGAAGAACAAGGAACTCTGTGAATGGCTGACACAAATGGAAAGTAAGGTTTCTCAAAATAGTGACATCCTCATAGAAGAAATGATTGAGAAACTTAAAAAGGTATAGTACAGTGCATATGCTCTTACATGCTGTTCTTTAACTGCTTACTTGGTTTGTCTTGAAAAGAGGATACTGAATTAGTGGAAATAAATATTTTGCTTTGCACTGTTTTTAAGTTCTGGTAAGACTCTGTGTGTGTGTGTGTGTGTGCTTTTGCTATGCAGCCTGTCCTATTTTTCTTGAGGTAGGACCTCCCAGGAGATAGAAAATTAAGTGAATGCAAAGCCAGAGGCATCTGAATGGTTTACTAAGTTGTCCAATCAGAATTACCTGTAATGAGTTGAACTATAGCATATATATATATGTTTTGGTTTGGGTTGTTTTTTGGGTTTATGTTGGTTTGGTTTGGTTTTTTTTTTTGGATTTGGTTTTTTTTTTTGGTGTTTTTTTTTTTTTTCTTTTTTTTTTTTTTTTTGATCAGTCATTTAATCTTAACCAAGTTTGAAGGGGCCTCAAAAATCATCTTGTCCCACCTTTCTTTGCAAAGCATGACCTAGACTTCATGTGATAGCACCCTGTCCAGCTGAATCTTAAAATTTTCCAGTGGTGGGGAATCCACCACTTTCCTGGGGAGGTTATACCAATGGCTGGTATTTCTTATTGTGAAAAATCTTCCTCTTGTGTCCCATTGGTATCGCCCCAGGATTAACTTGTGCTCATTACCCCTTATCTTTCCCATGTGACTCCTTGTAAAAATGAAGTCTCCATCCTCTTTGTAGCCAGCCTTTAAATACTGGAACATGGTGATAAGATTCCCCTGAGCCTTCTTTTCTCTAGATTCAACAATTCCAGTTCTCTCAGCCTTTCTTCACATGGCCTAATATTGATCCCTGGGGGAAGCCACTAGTGACAGGCTGCCAGCTGGAACAGGAGCTATTCACCACCACCCTCTGTGTACAGCCGGTCAGCCATTTCCCCACCCACTGCACAGACCCCTTGTCAGGACCTTAATGTGTCAGTAACATGATAAAGTTGTTCACAGTTACACATCTAATACTGAAGAGGTTGTCTCTGTACTGTATTAGTCACCAGAAAAGCAGCATTTGCATGTATGGTTCCTTTAGTAGTGTAGAGCTGAGTGTATTCAGAATAAATATCCAATTTCTGATTTCTCTTTACTGTTCAGGATTATCAAGAGGAAATTGCTATAACGCAGAAGAGCAAAATCCAGCTCCAGGAAATGGGAGAGCGACTTGCTAAAGCCAGCCATGAGAGTAAGGCATCAGAGATTGAGTACAAACTTAGCAAGATCAATGACAGGTGGCAACATCTTCTAGATCTTATTGCAGCCAGGTAAACTTTGTTTCTAAGTACTATGTGGGACAGATTAATATGCTAGACATCATGATTCTAGAATCTTATTGTCTGCCTTTTCATCATTAACTGTGAAATTAGTTTATTCTTAACAATCAAAGCTTATCTATGAAATTCACCTTCCTGTTTTACTGTACCGTACCTGGCATAATTTCTTCAAAAAGAGTCAATTTCAAAACATTATCTGCAGAAATGACAGGATCAATTGCAGTCAGAGTTAGTTAGCCTCGCTCCACTGACATCTTACTTCGGATTAGTGCTTAAAACTGGTTGTAATGTAGCTTTTCTAAAAAATTCTTGGCGGAGGAATCAGAACAATTTATTTGTAGTTTTGGATTTGGAGAAAAGCAGTTCCTAAACTGATTCTTAGATTTTCTGTCTGATTACTTTTTCACTGGGGGGTAAGAGTAACATCAGGTAAATGCATGCACATTGGGGTTAGCTTCTTTTTACTCAAGGTCAAAAATACAACAGCAATTTTCGTAGCAAAGAAACACATGATTGTTGTTTGATATGTGAAAAAAATGGTTTATTTGTTTCAGTACTTTCTGATGAGCTGTGCTACAGCCTGTCTCCCATTACTGACAGTAATTTTGTCACAATTTGCACTTCATAAAATGTACAAATACTTTATATTTCTGTGATGTAAAGACATATGAATTAGTAGTAATTTAGTCCTGTTAGCACCAAAAGGGTTTGTTTAATTTCATCGTCTATTTTCATCCATTCTTTTTTTCATATGGTTTTATTTCATTCCTCCTCTGAAACCTATAAGCCTGAGAGAAGTAAATTTCATATAAACAGAAGCATTCTGGTGCCTTCACCTCCTGTTATAGAGGTTCATTTTAAAGTAATGAGCACTGTATGTTTCTTACAGAACAATTAAGTCAGGAAGTGGTACATTACAGTGGAGGAGCCTGCTGGTTTCAGAGGATGTGATACATCATCAGTTGTTGAACATAAAGTATACTTGCCATATTTTTGTTTGTCTTTTGAAACACCTACTCAGGCAAATGTTCAAATAATACAATTAGGAAGTTTCCAGTAAAAAATGATTGCATTCAGAAACTGCAGAACACATCTTTAAAAGATCTGTATTGTTTATTCAGCATTAGAGGTTAGCATTCTCTCCAGGGACAGGTAAGGATTATGGATTTTGTAAAATTCTTGAGGTGGAGAGATATAAATATTAGACACTTAAATTTTCTCTTTTCTGTTATCATGAAGCAGTGCATCAAGTCCTAGTTCTATAATTCATGCAAAATATTTATTTGCTTTTACTTCCAGATTATTTCAATTTAGCCTTCTCAACTAGCATGCGCAGCACTATTGTATGTGGTTGAACATATAACCCTTTCCATTCCAATGCTTACTGAAATGAAAAAAAAAATCCAAAACCTGCAAAGTTTGAGCAGTGCTTTGCTGAAGTTGGAAAGTAAATGGTGGAGAGGTTTTATGCTAAGTTACGGAAATTTTACTAGTTCAGCTGTAGCTTAGGCTGAAAGCCCAAGCTTTTGATTAATACATGTACAAAGTACAGATATGATGTCTAATTCCCACTGGACAAAATGGTTTGCATCCCCCAAGACAATTTTTAGAAGGCTCCAGAGACTCTTTATGATATATTGTTATATATGTGTTCCTGTTAAAATATTTTGGAGTTTGGAATGTGTCATGTAATGATTTTGGCTGCACTCAGCAGTAAATTCTCCAGTAGATGCAGTTTAATTGTTCTGGTGTTGAGAATAAAATACATCTTTTCATATTCTAGATCCCTGAAAGCATTAATAAATTATTAGAGTCTGTGTGCTTTTCTGCGAAGCTATAGCCATTCTTGCTGAGATCATTTTTCTTAGTGGTTTGTTTCCTACAGCTGTGAATGAATAGGAAGTTCTCTATTGAAATGCTTTAGTAATATAGTATGGTAATATTCATCCAGTCTGAATATTTACCTGTTGATTTTATGCTCTGCAGTGAAACTTCGTTGTCCATTTTTATGAAGCTTCTCCCATTTTTTTCTCACATTCTGTTTCCTTACCCACTATATTAAATAGCCTCTCTGTTCTGAGATCTGTAACTCCAGAAGAGACAGGTAAAGAAAGGTAGCTGCACCGGAGGCTTCTGTTTCTGTGCTTCTGGAACATTTTCATCCTTTCAGATGAATTTTTCTGATATGTCACTCCAGTGCAAAAAATGCTGCAGATGTTTACAGCCAGGAAGCAGTGCTACTGCTGCAACTGCTCAGGCTTTGCAAAGAAGGCTTTGTTGTATGTGTTTTCATCCCTTCCCCTAGCACTTACAATCCACATTCCTGAGAATCAGTTCTGGCACATGTTGATGAATGCAAGTTTTATTTAGAAGCATGACCACTTGTCACCATTCAGTCTCATGTTATCAAGCAACGGCTGCTAGCATTTGTTTGGCGTGCAAAATTGTCTGTACAGTACTCACCAGCAAAAAGAAGTGTGACTCCTTTCTTCCCCCTGCCTAAAGTAGTGTGTTTACAGACTTTTGGAGTGGAAGTTCTTTTTTTTAATACTGGAAAATTTCATGGTGGTGGCAGAGGACTTGCATGCTGTGAAGATGGCAGAGGACAACAGCGTGGATTCAGATCTCCCAGATTGTAATTGTGATATTACAAGGCAGGCAGCTATTTTTGTTTGCTTTTGATTGATACGGTTCTTTCTTGAAATCTTGTCTTGCTGGGAAACTAATTGAAATATTGATATGTAGAAATCACTACCTTAGCTAGAAATTCCTGGTTTCTGCTCAGTTTAAAAACAGGTGACAGTTATAACAGCATACTTCGTTTTGCAGCTGGTACTTTTGGATCCCAGAATAATTATTTGTTACTGATGCAGACCTATAACTAGTAATATCTCTTAGCTGTCTGAAAGAAACTGTTAGACTGGTTTTACTGGTTAAATACAAGAGCATGTACACACAAGAGAAAGTGGATTTTGTATTTGTCTGCTCACTGTTTCTGTCGTCCGAGAGGTATGGCTGCAACAAAAGGCAGAGATGGATAGGAGCTGTAAAGAAAGTATTTCAGGCTTATCAAAGCTGGTCTCTCCTTTAAACATTAATTGTTGTTTTGTAACTGCATGTAATACTTGAACTCGGCCTGCATCTCTTGGGTTTTGGATTCAGCCTCTTTGTCTCCCTCTTCACACTATCTTTTCTAGAAGTTTTGCAGTTGTTTTTCAGAGTTCTAGCAATTTACTGTTTGAAAGGGAAACTCTGATCTGAAGAGCAAATATAACTGGTATTACTAGTGGCCTGCTACATAGTAATACTGTACTTTGGACAATGAATCTTTTTAGTCATAAAAATGTTATTTTTAAACTGATTTAAAAAGCCCCCAAACTTTTTTTAGTAGTGTAATATTTTTTCATTGTTTCATAGAGTATTTCTGGAAACTTTGTTTCCAGTTACAAGTAGATATTTAAAAAAAAAATAAAAATTCTGCTTTCTCCTAGCTTCATGCAGACTGAGCTAACATGCTTTTACTGGCTTTTTTCACGTTGCTTTTAAAGTTTAATATTAGTAACCAGCTGTCTAAATGACTAATGCTATAGCTATGAGTTCTATATGATGCATTGTTACGTATTTACAGGATTGTTCCTGTTTAGGTTAAGTGGAATCTAAGGCTGTCTAATTTAGAACTAGTTGATTTAAGCTATTTGTGCTTAATTTCAGCTCAAAATTATTCTCCCACTGCCTTTTCTAATTGTAAAATAGACATTTTAAAGTCATTACTTGCTGGGGAAGCCAAAATACAGTAATTGGAACACAGAAACACAAGCATCATAAGTTCATTCAAATTTTCAGATGAGTTTTTGTCAGTAAACCATAAAGCCAAACAATACAGTATTTTCTTCTGATAGTCTTAAGTATTAGTAAAATGTGGCAAGGCTGATGTGTGTGTGTTATAAAAAACAACCTATGAAATAACCATGTCATGGCTCCCCTTTTATTTCAGTGCAGAATCTTTATTATCAAGGAGAAGAGTTCTCAGGTCTCTTGCAGCAGTATGTATAGTGGTGCAACGGGAGCGTGACTATTGAATTATTATAATTACTGGATTAATTAGGTGTTTAACATAATCCTGTAAATAAAATCTCAAAAGGTCAAAAGTGCAGTTGGCTAGTGATACCATGTATTTGAATGGGCCAAATTATAAACCATTCAAGTCTCAAAGCAGAGCTTTCAGTTTCATTAGCTTTCAGGCTCTGCTATTGCATACAGGATTTTGAGCTGTTATATTTTTGAAAGACTTATATTTGTTGCAAACTCATTATGGGATTATTTGTACTCAGACAAGGTATTCAATGAGATGAAGAGCATAGGCATCTGCCAGCTAAAACTGAGAAGGAAAACTCAGAGATTTGTTCACAGATGCATTTTCAGAGCAGTTAGAGGCACAACACTGTATTGCACTTCAGGCAAAACCCAGCCCAGCATACTCCAAAAAAGCACTTGTTTATTTGCTTCTATTTGTACCATGGGCAAGGAATCTGTTATGTTAGACTCAGTACAAAAAAAGAACAGTATTAACACTAAATGTAGCAGGGGGCAGGAAGGGAGTCATCCTTTTTTTTTTTTTTTGGTTTTTTTGTTTTGTTTTGGGTTTCTTTGTTTTGTATTGTTTCTTTTTTTGTGATATTGTTTTTGTTTGTTTTTTTTTCTTCTTTAGAAAGCCTTTTGGAATTTAGGTGCAGGGAATTGTGGCAGTTTGACAGGAGGGCAGCCTTATCAGTAGGTTTTAGTTTTCATTGTAATGTTCTTTTACTATGTCATGGTTTTTGTCTGTTTTCTCTCTTGAGTAACTTAGGTCATGTGATTGAAAATATCTCTGTTTGGGCTGGGGTGTTTATTTTGTTTTTGCTCTGGCAGGGATGTATTCCTCTGCAGCCTGCCTGAGGCAAAGAGGGCACTTTGTAAATGACCAGCCCTTTATCAGGTGTTGCAGGGAAAATACATCATAAAATGCAACACAGAGGTTAGTGCACAACGCAACTGCAAATAAGAAAAACCTGGTCCACAGCTCGGGCTTGCAGATGATTGACTGACATTGTTTCTATACAGGGTTGAGGTGATTCATTGTTCCCTTTTCCACTCCAGTATGCCTGCAAAGGATCAGCAGCATCCAGCTTTGAAAATTTAAGCAGAAAATTAACAGGATTTCACTCCTTTTAATTAACGTCAGAGACTGAAAAGTTATATATGAGTTCAAGAAGAGTGATAAACAATGTTCTTGCTCCCTTGATGAGCAAGTTTTTATTGGTCCAAACCAACAAAGCATTGTATGCGTAACCATAGGTGGTGAGGAGGTGGTGTCCCCAGACATCAGTTGTTCTCCTAGTATCTCTCCAAGGATAACCTGTTGATAAGGACTGGGATAGTCTTTCAGCATCATTGTGTTGACTTCAGTCCCTTCATAGCCAGATTTTCAGATTGCCCATATTTTTAACAGTTACTAAGATTTTTTTTCAGATCACAGCCAATCAGCTGTTGGTCATGAGACTCTGGCAAGGAAGACGCGTTGGAACTGTTCTTAAGCATGTTTTATTTTACTATCTGTGATCTAAAGAGAGGGCTAGAAACAGACAAAAACTTTGGAAAAAAAAAACAACAAAACCCTTAAGTTTTTTAAGTTGATGCTAAGATCTCTGCATTTCTCCTTGGTCAGAAAATGGCACCCTTATTAGACTCTTAATGATCAGCTGCATTTCTCCTTGGTCAGAAAATGACACCCTTGTTAGACTCTTAATGGTCAGCTGCAACTATGGATATAAATATGGAAACACTTGATAATTTTGCTGGTTATTATTACAGAAAAAAATGTGAATTGTTCTGTTTGAATTATAGGATAGTTAAGTGGCATTTTGTTTGTTTCGCAATCCTAGCAGTCTTGTATTTTTCAACCTGATTTAGTCAATCTGTTGAAACACGTGGAAAAGCAATGGAAGCATAAAATGGAATCTTACTCAAAATTGTTTGTGGTACTACATAAGTAGAAAAGAAAAAGAAAAAGGCTTCCACTAATGTATATTATATAATGTGGAGATAGGAAGGAAGGAATTACTGACAGATGTTTTTGCAGCTGAAACAGGCTGAAGGAAAAAATGTTGAGATAGTATGAAGGTCTAGCCAATTTTTCCTCACTCTCTAAGCTTAATGTTCACTTGAATAGAAAAACCCCACTATTTAATTTTTCCTAGCCATTCCTGTTGCAGGGTCAGGTTCTCAAGAAAAATATTACTTCGAATTCACCATGCAGTTACGTTCCAATTTCATCTGTTTAAATCTGAAGAAGTCCATTAAGACCAAGAACAACTTAAAGCAGCCCTTGAGATTCAGGATTTCTCACTAAGTTCTCAGCTGGATTTCTCTCTCTAAAACTTACTTATTCAAAGACCAAGTCTTCTCACTTGAACAGGTTGTCCTCAGATGTGGTAGATGCCCCATTCAAGGTCAGGTTGAACAGGGCGCTGAGCAACCTGATCTAGTCAAAGATGTCCCTGCTCACTGCAGTTTCACTAGATGACCTTTAAAACTCCCTTCCAACCCAAAGTATTCTATGATATGTAATACCATGCTTAGAAATCACTGGGGTGAAAAGGCCTTTTCACACAGTGCACTCTACCATCAGTACTTCTTAAATGGATAAGTTATTTGTAGTCCAAGATGAACTTTTGTCATCTGTTGGTTAAATAACTAAATTGCTTAGATTATTTTGGGGGTTTGGTGTGAATTCATTAAAAAGTTTTCCTTTCTTAACAAACTTTTAACTCAACTGAGGAAGGTACAGAAGCATTGAAAATATTTTCTGATATTTGTAAGCTCTTAATTTTTCTTAACCAGAATCTATGCATGCAGGACTATTTGTATGTATAATGTACTTCTGTTACATATTGAAGGAAGACTTCAGAACAGAACTTGCTATCTAAGTTAGGTTTCTCTGAAAACTTCTTGGAACACGTGATGTGGGATTTCTCCTTCAGGATGTACTTATTCTGCTGTTTCTTTTACTTTTCAGGATAAAGAAGTTGAAGGAGACCCTGGTTGCAGTACAGCAGCTGGATAAAAATATGAATAGCCTGAGGTCATGGCTTGCCCACATTGAATCAGAGCTATCTAAACCTATCGTCTATGAAACTTGTGACTCTGAGGAGATACAAAGGAAGCTAAATGAACAGCAGGTAAAATACAACACACTTATCAGGTGCACGATGACATAGAGAGAACCAAAGTAGAGAGTCCTTGGGCTGCCCATACCCAGCTCAATGCTGATAGGGCATGAGGCAAAGAAGTATTTAAATTTCAAGGCAAGTGGTACTTACTGTGTCACTCATAGAGCCTTCTGCTGGCTTTGACATCGAATCCACCAGGAGCTGATTGACCTTTCTGAGAAAGGTAAGGCACCCAGAGATATAACCTGAACGATTTATTGCAATTGTTTTTCCTTTGGGGTTTGCGGTTTTTGTTTGTTTGAATTGTCTGTTCCCAGAGGCAAAACTGATACCTATTAGGCCTTGCAAATTTTGCACATGCTTGAAAATGATTATTTTTTAGCAACCTTTCTAACTCAGTTTTATTTTGTAGCTTGTTTGAGAATCACTTTGCACGCAAAGATGCATGAGCTATACATGTGAAGTTAAAATTGGTTGGTTTATAGCACATAAATTTATGCAATGCTAGAACAGAATAATCAGCACTGGGCAGAAGATGTTGGATCAGCCAGGGTTTGGCTTTAAAACTAGTGTTACTTGTAAGAAGATTTACTGTACTTTCTCTTTCCTGTTCCACTTCTCTCCTCAGTACAGTTTTACCTAGAAGCACATTGCTGAGGAGGACTGTTGTTCTGTTGTGTTCATGTTGGCTATTGGCAAAGATACCATCCTGGTGCATCAGTGCAGATCAGTTAGATGCTCTCCTGAGTTCTTTCTGCAAAGGAGAAAGAAATACGTGGGAAGAGGAGTGCCAGAATATTGAGGGGATAATTTATTTATGAAGTGTACAAACTGTTTAGTTCTTAAGCTAAGTGTGAGACTGAAACCCAAGAACCCTCTCAGAGTTCTCGCCAGCACCAAACTGATTTTGTACGTGGCTGCATAGAATTGCTTGCTAATATTATATATGTAATTTACAAGGGGGTAATAATTTATAACACAAAATCTTCACTAATTGTGGTAGTTTTCAGACAGTAAAGTGCTGGGCAGGGCTAAAAATCACTATCAACAAGGTAGATATATACTTGAGATTTTTTAGTAGCATCGCTATGCCAGCATCCCACAGTTTATTAAACCTACTTCTTATGGGACTTATTCTGGGCACAGAGATTGGTGTATCTCCACCTTCTGCTGTTGCCTTTTGGTGATCCACATACAGTGACAGTGTGCAGTAATATTCTATAGAAGTGGGAATGGTTTAATTTGAACTCCAAAGAGGAGAAATAGAGGTGAATCTTACCCTGGGAGGATTCCATGTTTGGAAACTTGATGATAATTTGATTTGGTAACACTACAAGCCATGATAATTATAATAATTAAGAAACTCCATCCACCTTCAAGATATGGCAACCAGTAATTTTTATAAGTTGGAAGCTCTGTCACTATCGACCACATGTCGGAAGGCCACCTTTTCAATTATTTCATCCCTCTTTTTTCTTCCTTTAGTGATCTTTTTTTTTTCCATGTTTGATCTTCCATTGATGTCCTTCTCAGTACTGCTACCAGTTGTTCCTATACAAAATTACGTTAAAACATTACGCTGCGAAAGAGGAGGGCCAAGTTCCATTCTGTATCGCCATTACCTACTTCTCAGCATCTGCTTTAACCAAGAATCAGCTTTGCAGATTGCTGGTCTCTGTAGTGAAATGAAAGATACAGTTAAAGCTGGATATCTCGTGGGAAGTAGGGTAACTTCACTGCACTATTTCCCTAGGGTCACAAACTGCATTTCGAGGTTTACTTGTTTGTTTACTTCTCAGTCTGCTATCCCTTGAAATGTGGAGAAAAGAGTGTTTCCTTTTGGGTTGATAAAGGAAAAAAACCAAACCTCTATGTGGGTGACAGCAGTGCGTGAAAGTGATGTTCCTTTGTGAACTAACTCAAAAAATGTTCTCTAACAAAGAAAATTTTAAAATCTGGGAAAGAAATATAAGGCTATGATGAAAAAAAAAAACCACCAAAATCTGTAGATGTTGCTTGTAGAAAGGTTCTGTAGGTGAATAAAGAAGTTTAATCTTTATGAATCCTCAGGATTACCAACCGGCAGTTCTGACTACTGTTCTACTCCAAAAAGCAGAGAGGAGATTATGTTACCTGAACTTGCTTAACCTCAAGTCTCAGAGCTGTCTGTTTCACAGAGTATTGCATCTGTTTATAGTGTATACCCTTATATAACATTTCAGGATGGGTAGAAAGAATAAGCACTTGGACATCATGATGAAAGAGTATTTTTTAAGGCAAGTGAAAGTGGAAGGGCCAGCTCTGAGGAAGGAAACATTGTGATTTTCCACTTGATGGTCTCATGTAGACGTTCACAAAATAGCCTTCTGTTTCATGGATAAGAAGGGGGAAATAAATTACTTCACTGAGTGCGACCTCAGTTATTACAAACAACCAAATCAGGTGGTTGACACAAGTTGACCTTGCTCAACTTCTAACTTGCTGAGGTTTTTAGATTCTATGTTCATATACCATTTCCTGCTGGAAGATATTTTCAGAACATCATAGTAATTGTTGTAAGAAAAGTTCTCTAGTTAGACCTTAAATGGATGTAGACACTGTATGTTGAGACTGTATTTCCTCTTTGCATGTTATAGTTGACTTCACTAGCAAAACTATAAAAAGCAGCTTATCTCTATTCATCCTCAAGCTGCCAAGTTCTCGTTCTCCAAAATAAACTTCCACATCTCTAATTGCCCTAATAGTTCTTTTCTTCACCTGAATCCAAAGTGAACATAGTATTCCAGATGCAATATATCACAGTCTGGTGTAGTCGCATTAGTGCTTCTTTATTACTATTGGAATTATGTTGTCTTGGCTTTGTTGTTGTTCATCCTGATTTTTCTAATATTCTGATGATTCATTGCAAACATTGGCAGAAGTCAAGCAGGGTTTCTTTTCCTTGCACTTAATCATCAGCAATAGCTGATTATTTCTGTGGCTTAACTTGAACTGCAGTTCAAAACTGAAGCTGAAACACTGCTTCAAGAGGAAACATCATCAGTGTAGAGCAAGCAATTGCAACCAAGAAACTGATAGAAAGACTAATACTGATCACTATAAGTGCTGGGACAGTGTAAGTGCATTTTCTGAGGCTCTCCTGAATTTTCCATTTCCAATGAAAATGCCATAGAATTTGAATGTTTAAGGAAGAAATGTCTCCTACTAGAGATGCACTGTTCAACATGTGCTACTGCCAATCTACATGTCAAACATGTCACTTTGTGGCTAGTTCACAAAGGCTACCTCCACTAAACCCTTGCAATAGATAAGAACATATTTTCTTGTCACATTTCTCTTACTAACTTCTGCTTTACATTCTCTGTGATAATGGGAAAGGGCTGGGAATAATTCCACCATTTATTAGTGATGTTGATTAAATGTGTGTGAAAGATGCTCAGCTGAGCATGCAGAGCTCTGGCTGTTTGTTCCAGATAATGGTTTGGTGTTCATAGTCCCTGGGAGAGCTGTGCATGCTGCCAGATTCTCCTGGCCTCATTGATAACATTGCAACACCACTTGCATAGGTGCAGTGTCTTAATAGGTATTCGTTGGATGTTTTTCTTCTGTTTGCAAGCTTATTAATATTTTTTTAATAAGTAGAAGAGAAATGCATTTGCATGGTTTGCAATTTCTTTTAAGACTTAATTCTTCACCTGCAGGAACTTCAAAAAGACATAGAGAAACACAGCACTGGAGTGGCATCTGTTCTCAATCTAAGTGAAGTGCTTCTTCATGACTGTGATGCTTGTGCCACAGAAGCAGAGTGTGACTCTATCCAGCAGGCTACACGCAATCTGGACAGAAGGTGGAGGAACATTTGTGCAATGTCAATGGAAAGACGACTTAAGTAAGTCTAAAATTAATACAAATTAAGATTTCCTTCCACAGACACAAATACAGGATGGGATGTATGTTATAGGGTTGCAGTATAGAATAAAAAGGTGTAGGGGGTCATGAAAAGTTCATACATTGAATAAAAACCAATAGCTGTGTGATTTTGACAGCCATAATGATGTAGGCAACATTTGGCCAATGCTTTCTACTCTGAGCTGACCAGTAATAATACATATAACTGTTTGAACTGTATTTATGAAGATCTTTCCTGTATCTTCTTAAGTCATGAGTCTGGTTTCTGTAGTGTTTACACAGTCATATCAAGAGCTCTAGGTAAAGTTTATGAATTTTTAGAATGCTGAATTGAACTTTGTATGATATTTGGTCTTGTGGGATATTCTTAACATCTATAGTAAAATCTTTTCCGTGGAAAAAAATAAAAAAAAGTCAAGTTGTGCTGCTCTATATCCACAGATTGCAATCTTGAAGTATTTTTATACTATTGCCATGGTAATTCTTGTACAGTGTGTATATATATATAAATTCAGATTATATGTTTTATCTTTGACTGTCTTGTAAATATACAGGCTCTTCATACTTTTGTGTCTAGCAAATTAATTCAGAACTATTTTAAGTTAATGTGGAACTTTACATTGAACTCTGTTTTACTTTTTTTGCAATGTACACATTTAAGCTATTAATAGATTTTTACCAGTAAGTTAACTGAGCTATCAGTATTTAGGATCTTTATGTCAAACTTCAGGTTAAACAACCTGTTATCAACAAAGCGTAAATTTTGCATGCATCAGGTCCTTTTCAGACCTGCATATCTACGGTTTCATAGAATCATAGAATAGTTAGCACTGGAAAGGACCCTAAGATCATCTAGTTCCAACCCCCCTGCCATGGGCAGGGATGCCACACACTAAACCATGTCACCCAAGACTCCATCCAACCTGGCCTTGAACACTGCCAGAGATGGAGAAAGGGGCATTTGTAGAAGATGAATTCTGTATGTCAGGAGAGACAAAGTTCTGCTGTAACACAACCTGTTCTGAAAAAGATCCTGTTCTTTTGAATAAAGTGGTGTTGAAGTTCTGAGGATTTTACAATCTCAGTATTAAGCTAATTTGATTTCAGAATCAAGAGTCATCCACTATTTTTACATATTCAGTTAAAGTAAAATTGGGCTTTTAAAACCTTGGAATAATTTTTAACTTCTTATTTTTGACTAAAAATATGTTTCCATTATATACTGAGAGAGAGCTTTTTACCAGTTGTTGGCAAACGCATAAAAAAATATTTGTGTTTCTTTGCAATGCAGAATGACTGAGAACTTTAAAATATATGCTGCAACATCTTTAGCACTCTGTAAGAAAAAGTTCTGCCAGTTGAAAGTCATGTAGAATTTCTAATCTCTAAAATACCAACTTAGGCACCTACACTAGGACTGTGCTTCAGAAGTTATTTAGCATGCGCTCAGATTTTTAAAGCTCCTATTACATACTTTTAACTTTCTTTCTTTACTGATTCCAAAATTAGATGCATTTTAAAAAAGCACCATCATCTTAATCTAGCTTGGCCTGGAATGAGCCAGCTTCCATGTGGTCTGTTTATCAGCGTGGCTGTCCGAGTTAGATTAAGAGTCAGCTATTGTCTGGTACAGTGCTAGTTTGCTGTTGTAGATGTTAAAGTTTTGTCGGTCAGCTGCCCTTCAGTCCGAGCATTCCCTGATTTTCCATTATCTATTGCAGGATTGAAGAGACGTGGCGGCTATGGCAAAAGTTTTTGGATGACTACTCTAGATTTGAAGCCTGGCTAAAAACCTCTGAGATGACAGCTGCTTTCCCGAGCTCCTCTGGTGTGGTTTACACGGTTGCTAAGGAAGAACTCAAGAAATTTGAGGTGATTTATAATATTTGAAATTTAATATCTACTGATCACATTGCAGTAGCCAGCTGGTGTTCTTCCTTCCAGTGCACAAGTCACTCGGCAGAGATGCTGTATTAATATAGTGCAGTTGATGATTTTGTAGCTGCCTTCAGCGGCAGGTTCCTACAATGAAAAAACAGTGGAAAGTGGCAACTGAAAAAGCTAATAATCCACTCTCACTTGCTGTTTGTTCACCAAAGTTAGTTTTCTCACCTATTTTATTTCTGCAGCTTTTAAATATGTCCAGCCAGAAGCTGCTTCAGATCCTTCATAAATCTCCCTTCACCGAGTACCTCTTCAAATATTCTACATGTTTTAGCTTTTGCTTTGATTTTAAACCTTCTCTTCTTTCTGCAGTTCTCTGAAACCAGCCCTCAGAACTCTTTTTGTACAATGTACAATCTCCCCATTTTAGATCTTTATACCCGAAATTCATGTTCATGCAAGTATTGTATGTCCACATAGTGTCCCCCATGACTTAAAGGTTAAGTGCATTCTTCGAAACTGACAAGCTGTCACTTCAGTCAATGCTTAAGTTTGTTACATAACTCCATTGTGTCTACTGCAATGTGATGGCTTGTCTCATAATTAGAATGTATAGTAACAGTGTATACCTGTGTGTAAAGCAGCCACACATGAGATATGGCTAGTCACAGGTAAAACATAATTTGCTCAGTTTCATATTTACAAAGAGTGCATCAAGATGAGAGATGAAAATATTTTTAATTGTTCAGGCAATTCTGTGGAAAGGTGCTGTGAAATATTTGCTGTGAAGAAGAAATGTAAATTTTAAACAGTATCTATGATCAGATAATACTTTTCAGTTTAATAATTAATTCAAAACCATAAACTGTGAAGCACTAATTCAGGTGTTTGACAGTCACATTTCTGAATGTACTGGCCAGGTTTTGTTGCTAAACACTGCCAGACTTCATTATGGTGAGGTAGGTCGCCATGGTATAAAAATGTTTGCTTCCTGGACACAAGTACTCTACCTCAGACCTCCTTCCCATTGTCGCCTTATTCAGTGATCAGGATCTAAGTCTATTTAGTGAATCTCTGTATGAGAAACAGTACCAAAAATGCCTTTGATGTCTGATTTTTACTGATGTGACTTTGCCTCAAGTCTGTTTCACTGAACTACAGCCTTTATGGTGATATTCCCTCTCCTACAGACCTGTGGAATTTTTACTGTCTACAGAGTGTCAGCAGGAGCTAGCTGTAAGAAAACAATTTAGCAGCCCCTCCAGAAGCCTGCTTTCCATGCGGTTTGGTTCCTTCTCTTTTTAATTTTTTATTTTTTTTTTAGTCTGAGCACCTAGTTTCTATACCTACCAAAAAGCAGGAATGCCAGCAACAAAAGTTGCAGTGTTTAAATTCAGTGGAATTCGGCAGCTTCACTCTGAAGTCAGTATAAAGTCAGCCACATATACATAACTTAAGCAGATTTCTGCTTCAACTAGACATTTTTTCCTAATTTTATTTTCCCCTACATGTAAGAGCATTTCAGTTCCTGAGCACAGAGGTCAAAGATGGCTCTCTTTGGCTTCACTGTACAAAATCAGACTCTTTCCTCTCCGGTAGTTGATGGAGAAATGAAAACAGGTTGCAGGAAGGAACACAACAGATGAATTCTTGTGTAGCTGAGCTAAAAAACTGGAAGATAAATACACAGCTGTTCTTATGCTGGATGAGGCTTGGTAACAGGTGAAACAACAACTGCACACTTTAAGATTTCGTGATCCTAGCAAATATAGTCTTATTTGTGCCTCTGGTATGAGAATTGCCTCCTTGTGCAATTTTAAGTGAATTATGTTCTATTCAGCATTTCAGTCCAGTTGCATGTCCATTTTCTCCTTGTTGGTTGTCCCCTACTCAATTTGGTGGCCATTTAATGAAGGGAATAGTTATATTGAGAGCATTCTACAGTTAGATGCTTTAAATTTTTTTCAGACCAGCTTTTTTATTGTCTCTGGTAGTAGAGCAGAAATGTGCTTATTTCATTTTTAGCTTTGACTGGTACAATATAAAGAATAGATATCATTTATGTAGAAATCTCATGTGTTGGCTGATTTGAATTAAAATTTCTGTATAGAAGTATATTATCTATTACATTTGTCCAGTTCTTAGTAAGGCTGGCATCTAGTTTTGAGAGAGATTGCTTTTATTTGCGTTGTGAGGAATATCAGAGAGCAACTTTGTAGAACTAAAATGGGAGACAAAACCTACTTGTGTTCAAAAGAGTAGTCTATGTTTTTAAGTCTTCATTAGATTTATTGCTTTTTTATTTCTGTGACAGCATGAAAATGAGTAGTTTTTTAAACATTATTAATCTTTTTATTATTATTTTTTTTTAAGGGATTAATTTAGCTCCTTACACAGTGTTTTCTCCAACTTGCTTTGTAATTGCTAGTCACAACATGAAACTCACAGGCTATCATCTACTGTTTCTGGTCCCCAGCTGGGTGGCCAGGGCTTTTGACACAGTAGAGGAAGCACCAGGAGTATACAGTGCAGACACTTGCCCAGGCCTAAGTTGGTATGGATGTTCATGAAATTTTCTTATCATGAAAATTTAAAAACAAAACTTACTTGTATGCCAGTATACTGAAGATAGAGATTGTTTCTTCAGTACCATTTTTCACTGTCTTTTTTTTAAAGTTGGAATAAACAATTGCTTCAATCTCTTCAACATTTGCGCTTCAGCAATCCAGTGGAGCCACAGGAATCTTGGATTTTGGATTTTTTATTTTTTTTTTTTATGTCTCATATTTGTTGTTTGTGTTTCTGTTCTCAAATGCGAAGGCATATGATTGAGTAGAAAGGGGAGCCTAGGGAGGGAGAGTTTGTGTTGATTTTGCTGTTGTAATGGGTATTCATGTTGCAATTTCTCATTCAGTGACTGATGTTTGGTTTTTAAACTTTCTTCTCCTCCCCATTTTTAATTAGAATGCAGCCTCTCAGTAGGATAGCCATCAAGAATATCTGTATTCATAGCAAAAACTGTTGGCTAACACAGGTCAGAGTGTAGGAGTAGGGTCAAAATAAAGGGACTTGTGTATATATATCCTGATTTCAATAATTAAAAATCTGATGGTGTGTTTTTTTGTTTTGTTTTTTTTTTTTTTTGTATTGCTTTAGGCTTTCCAGAGACAAGTGCATGAAAGTCTGACTCAGCTGGAACTGATCAATAAACAATATCGCCGCCTGGCCCGAGAGAACCGCACTGACTCTGACTGTAGCCTCAAGCAAATGGTTCATGAAGGGAACCAGAGATGGGACAACTTACAAAAGCGAGTTACCTCCATCCTGCGCAGGCTAAAAGTATTTTTCCATTTTTAAGCCCTTCAGTGTCACTATTATACTTATGAGTCAAGGGTACTCCAGAAACTTCCAAAAGTTTAATGCATTTGTTTCAAGGGAATTTATTCCTTTGGATGAGGAAGGGAGTTTGTGAGTTCATTTTGTCTGAGATAACCAAAGCATGTCTGTAGGGAAACCTCTTGCTGACCTCAAACACCACCTCCTTCATAGTCAGTAACTTTCACAGGTGAGCTGTAGATGATGTTACTGAAAAGGGAACCTCAGAAAGCATATAGGAAATGAAAGAAGGTGTACCAAGGTTAGGCTTGAAAAGGTATGAAAGCTGTATGAAATCTGTTTCTTTGGAGAACCAGTACTGCTGGGTTTTGGAGGGTTGTTTGGTCATTTCATGCCACTCCATTTCCACTCCCCAGCATTTTATTGGCCAGCGTGAGGAGTTTGAGACAGCACGTGATAGCATCCTGGTATGGCTAACAGAGATGGACCTGCAGCTGACCAACATTGAGCATTTCTCAGAGTGTGATGTCCAAGCAAAGATAAAGCAACTTAAGGTAAAGAATGATTGGATGGTAACAGGAGGAGGGATGAGAGAATGGCTAAAAATATTCATGGTGGGAAAAGAATTTTAGAAACATAATGCAAAAATGCAGCCTGATACAGTCCTTACTTGCAGGCTGCTACTTCAGCCTCAGAAGTTATGGGCTATGTCAGGTTTCAGTACGTACTTTTCTGCCAAAATGGAAAGCTCTCTGTGCTGTGAAAAAATTTCAAAAAACTAAGGGTTATAGTCTCCATTGCCTCATCATGAGAGGAAGTGTCGATAAAAATTGTTAATGTCAAGTCTTCATTATTGCTGACACCTAAGAATTGCTACATTTTTCAACCATTTCTGCATCAAAAAGTCATTATCTAGAGAGAAAAATATTAAATGTCATGGTAACCAAGATTTCAGTGTGTTAGCTTTAGCATCTGTGTTCATTCTAGACATTTGTCATGGACATGGCTTGTTTAGAGAACTTTCTTTCCAAATACAACAAGTGAGGAATGAGATGGTAAACCATGAAGTATCACTGTTTTTGGCTAGAAAGACTGTGGAATTCTAAATTTAATTGCTTATTGTTGCTCATGCCAGAATATTTGGAACAATCCCTGTTTGTTACCCACATCATTCTTGCTGAAAAAGCTCAAAGACTTGCAATCCTTAATAACTTAGGTTGTTGTAATGTTGATTTCATTGATAAAAGACATGCTTTTCTTTTATGCAGGCTTTCCAGCAAGAAATTTCACTGAACAACAACAAAATTGAGCAGATAATTGTGCAGGGTGAGCAACTCATTGAGAAAACTGAGCCCATGGATGCAGCTGTCATTGAAGAAGAACTGGATGAACTGCGCCGTTACTGTCAAGAGGTCTTTGGACGTGTGGAACGTTATCACAAGAAACTTATCCGCCTTCCTGTGTGTATACTTACATACATATGTATTTCTTTGGTTTGTTGTCATTTTACAAGTCTGAGAATGAGGAGAGAGAAAGATGTTGAAATGTTGAAATGAACTAACATGAAACTTCTGTAACTTGGTTACAGAAAAATCCTGTGGTTTAATTTTGTCACAGCCCTGACGATCTGCCTCCTTTCATTACATGCTTGTGTACTGTTCAGAGGGCAAACTAACCCAGATCTGGAATTTTTGTGAATTGTCATGAAAATCCATGTAAATTAGAGATTTATAAAACTTTATTAACAGGGATAGCAGTGTGGTGCAGATAATGAGAACACTCCCTGCTCTGTCAGATGGTTTCACTGGCAGTTTACCGAGTTCTGTTTTGTTTAAAAAACAATGATAAAATGATTCTCCCCATCAGGAGAGACAGACATTTTTCTCTAGAACTGAACGTACAGCTGAATAAGTAAGAGCAAAATGATTTTTGGTAGCTCAAGTCTTTCAGAAGGAAAGGAACAAAACCCAGTGTTTTCAAAATATGAAAGAATATAACGACAGCAGTGGTCACAATAAGGGTCGCTTATGCTCCCTATGACTTGATTCCAGAGTTTTCTTTAACTTGATGTCTACATCACAGTGGCATCAGTAAGAAGTCTGGAGACATCTGCTTAATGTGAGACTTTGTGGTGCCTTAAGTAATTAAAATCATAGAATCATAGATTCTTAGAACAGTTAGGGTTGGAAAGGACCTTAAAATCATCTAGTTCCAACCCCACTGCCATGGGCAGGGACACCTCACACTAAACCATGTCACTCAAGGCTCTGTCCAACCTGGCCTTGAACACCACCAGGGATGGAGCATTCATGGGGTGGCATTATGAACATTTTGTTGCTTTTTTAGCACATGTTAAAATAAAGAAGGGTAGGTGCAAAAGAATGCAAAATGGAAACCCCATCAGTGTGGCTGTTCCCTAATGCTACTTTATTTCACTGACCCAGGCTGACCACGCAGTGCCTCTGCACATTTCATTGATTAGTTCTATTTGCATTGTGCTTCTAGCTGACAGATGATGAGCATGACATCTCTGACAGAGAGGTGGATCTGGATGAATCAGCAGATCTCTCTGACATACACTGGCATGACAAGTCTGCGGACAGCATTCTCTCCCCTCATCCTTCTTCCAACCTTTCACTGCCTCTTTCCCAGCCGGTGAGAAGCGAGAGATCAGGGCGAGATACACCTGCAAGTGTGGACTCCATTCCCTTGGAATGGGATCATGACTACGACCTTAGCAGAGACCTGGAGACAGCCATTTCAAGAACGCTGCACTCTGATGAAGAAGATGGTGGGCAAGAGAAGGACTTCTACTTGAGAGGAGCAGCTGGTATAGCAGGTATTGGTGGCAAATTGTGTGTCCTGTTCTCTCCTAGTAAAAAGAAGCAAATCATAGAATCATTTAGGTTGGAAACAACATTTAAGATCATCAAGTCCAGCCATTAGCAAATGTTACATAGATTGTTGCTTGGTCAACATGCTCATGGAAAAGTATTTTAAATAGCCCCTGAAGATTTTAAATAGCTTTCCCTAAGTGATCCCGGTGGCCTTTTGGCCTTAGACACAGCAGTGGAGATTTCTGGATGATTACAGCCTTGGAAAATCACAAAGGCACTCAAGATATGACAGGTAATTGGCTATGTCTCTGTGCTCGTGGACTGCCGGATGGGATACGTCATCTGTAACAGCAGTGCGTCATAAGTTATTCTGACTAGAAGAAACTATACTGGATATGGCAAGAAGTGCAGAACAGACTGATGAAGAAATGCTGTGGAAGAGATCTGCAGACAATATCATCAAGTGCTTAAGTAAATCTTGACTCAGTCCTTAGCCAGGAAAGACTGTAGCAACTGAGTGTTTATCCTGAGGTGGGATCTTGGGGCTTCCTCTCCAGTGAAGTTAGAAATCCTTTCTAAGTATGTGTGCTTTGTGTAATAAATCTGAACGAAAGTGCTCAAATACGCCCTGTTGGATGTTTGGGAAGACATACTGGTATATTATACTTTGTTCTTGTGCCTGCCTTTTGCTTTCCAGGTCATTGCTCTGAAAAGAATCAGGTTTGCCTGGATATTAAGAGACTTTGTAGCAGCTCCCTGTGTTTCAGTTTTACATCTTTTTTTCCTTCTCCAGAAAGGGTGTTTGCTATTGAAAACGTTTTTATACTCCATCCCATGAAAAGGACTCCTGCTGTAAGGAGACAGCTGTTTCTGAGCTGTCTATTTAGACTCTGCTTTTATTTTTTCAGATGTAGAGATACCTGAAACTCTTGAGGCCTATGTAAAACTCACAGAAAACGCACTCAAAAATATCTCTGGTAGGCATCAAAAAAGACTAAGCATAGCCAGATACAAATACCATAGTGCACAAGCATAGCTTCTTTCTCTTCTCTTAGCATCTGCTATACTTTTCACGACTTACAAGATAAATATTTCTTACACAGCAGCACTGACATGATAACATAGAAGTACCCTGCTTTACTACTGTGCTTACAGGTATTACTAGGTGCATGGATGAAACAATGATATTTGAAGTATTGGCCCTGCCACCTTGGCTAACTAGACTAAACTGATCAGTAGGTTACTGTGGTTTCCACAAAAAGTAAGGCAGAAGGAAAAGACGTAAAGTAAAACCTAATTCTTTGATTTTGCACTTAACTTGTTAACACAGCCACAGCTTGAATTATTACTTAGCTATAAGCTTTTAGGTTGCTCCATGTATAAAAATATCAAGGTGAGATTCTGTAGTCAGATGCCTTTCTCTTAGTCTTTTATATTGGAAGATGAATGTTTTCCTCACTTTGCGTTTTTACACATCATTAAACCTACTGTTTCATTTGTTAGATGACTCTCAGAGGGACGAGATGCAATTGTAAGTGCCTTCTGTCATGATTTTAGTTTTCATGTTTGGAAATAATTATTTCACTGCAAATTTGAAATAGCAAACATTTAAATTGTCAGCATATGTAGCAGAGACCTATGGTGCATTGTCCTTTTTTTTTTTTTTTTCCCGAATTAGTGAAATAATATTGCTTGATTGAGAGTATGAATCATAGCAGTACATACAGGAAAATGTGTGTAGTTTTATGACCAATAGATTTTGAAAGTAGTGAGGGAAAAGCAATATTGAGCACTTTGGTCTGTCCATTTGGGAAGAGACAGTGTTCTTGTATGAAAAAATATCAACCATTCAAGAGGCTTCATTTTTCTGTAATTCAGTGGGCAGAAGGCTCTTCTTTACACGTGTTTTAAATTGTGGCTTTATGAATAAATTCAAACTTTGCAAACAGATGGGAATCAGGCACAGTGAATATGGATAAGAGGGACCTCATGTGGTCCTCTAAATAGCAGCCTTTTTCAGGTTAGAATTGGCTATAGCTAATTTACATCCCAGAATTCAACTGATCTCTGTAAGGAAAATACAAGCTAGTCCTGCTTCAGAAACGTTGGTGTGAGTTCCAAATGGCTTGGATGAATAATACCATCTTGCAGCTACATTAAGTATAATTTTGTAAAACACCTAATTGGAAAAATACTATAAATTCTGCTGCTTAATGTGGTCGCCTCTCACACTTTGCCACAAACTTTCTCCTTCAAAGAGGTGAGGAATTCTCCGAGGGAAAAGGACACTTCAGAATTGTTTGCAAGCCTGCTTTAAACTGTGAACTATGGCAATTGTGTTCATTGGTGTAGTCACCTGTCCTCTGAAGGTCACTAACACCCTCTTGTATAATCAGTTCGCTTTGACATTTTGCTACTCATACTGCTGTAATTGCGTTTCTTCTTTCCTGTCTAACATAGATAGTATTCCTGATATGCCTGGCAAAAGACGATAAAATCTTTGGGAAAATTTGGGTGACAGTCACTTTTTTTGTTTTGGTACAGGAGAACCTGGTGCCTTGGAAGCACATATCCGACAGCTGGACAAAGCCTTAGACACCAGTCGTTTCCAAATACAGCTAACAGAAAATATCATCCGCAGCAAAACACCTACAGGACCAGAGCTGGATTCCAGCTACAGAGGATATGTGCGTGTATTTTAGAGCACAAGTTGAATAAGCACTGCAGGCTTAGATTTGCTATTGAAAGATACAGCTGTTACAACAAAGCAATTGGACATTACTGCTCCTCAGACTTACTCATAGGGCTACCACCCTTAACCACATTCTGTTGTTGTTTGTGTTAGTGTGTTTATAATAGCATAAGATTACAGGAACATGACTCTCAGGAATTTGTATTCCTATTGCATTTTTGCAGATGTCCGAAAGTACTTTCTCACATATGTTTTTACCCATCTAATGATGATATCCTCATTTAAAATTCCTCTGCTTTTAAAAGCAGGTTTTATAGCTTCATGCAAAGTATTCATTTTGCTGATGAATTGTAAACACGCATCATGTAAGCAAGATTGCATATATGGAATCTATGATTAAAAAGCTTTCTCAGGGAGGTTTTTCTGGAAGAAAAATCTCTCTAGATCAAATTTTACTACTGACAAAATTGAAAGATTAGCTGCTTGGATGAATAGTATTTCCACAAGTATGTTTATTTTCTTTATCACATGTTCTAGCATCTTTGCCATAGTGTCTTAACATTTAGAACAGATGGCTCCTAAAGTCATCCAGCACAATTTCACACAGTGGTATTGTGTTATTTCTCTTTAGTCTGAACTTATGCTTTTAAGTCTTTGCTGTCTTCATATACATTTCCTTGATAGTATCAGGACAGATTGTTAGAGTAATAGATTTTTATCTTCACATTTAGGCCAACTTTCGGAAAATTTGGAAGTTGAACTATAATTTGAATTTTCTATGCAGATAGTCCTGTATATTGAAATGGGATTTTTGTTTGTTAACACAGATGAAGCTACTAGGTGAGTGCAGTGGAAGCATAGACTCAGTAAAAAGGCTTGGATATAAATTGAAGGAAGAAGAAGAAAAATTTTCTGGACTTATTAACCTGAACAGTACTGAAACACAAACAGCTGGTAAGTAATATTTAGTTCTTTGATGCAAAGCAGTTACGAAAAGTAGCAAACAAGCAAAGTTTTTCTGAAGAAACACTTGATATTATCTACTGACATATTTATATGTATATATAGGTATATTTACATGACTCTATTACTATGTTCTGGTTTACATGTCTCAATAGGAATAGTAAGTATTCCTTGTATATATTCTATAAAGAGATTAAGCATATAAGTGCATTTTAAGAACCCCTTCATATCACAAGACATAACCCTAAGCCTTTTGGAGAATCTCCGTGGATGTAAAGTGTTTTTGTTGAATGTTTCTGATGAAATAAGTTTGCTTATATTGCTATACAAAACACATAAGTATTCATTTCTTCTAATATTACCTTTCATTTCTAATATTTTCTGTCTACAATACAGAAATCTATACTCATCTGGTAGAAGTATTCATTTGCCTAATTTGAAGCTTCAGCTGTAGAACAGGAGGTATTGCATTGTAAAAACATGAATGCGTTCCATAGACTCTAAAGGCAATGTCTCCATTCTTAGCTTGGTGTTTATTTGTGGTTTTTATTTCATTTTAAGTTGATGGAATGATACAACTTGTCCTTTTGCCGTAGCATTTCAAGATAACTAACAAGAAGAAATTTATTTCTTCATAGCGCAGGTATTTATCTAATGCATCAACAGTAGCTTAGGCAAATATAGTGAGGTATGAGCATTAGACTGTGATAGGTACAAATACCAGTGAAAATAAATATGTGGCTAGTTAGACACATTCAAATTCCTTATCTGGTTTGATTTTGTGCCAATTTATGATGTCTTTGTACCAGCATAATCTGTTTTAGAGACCTGCATGTGTCAACTTAATTCTGTTCATAGAAGTCTGACATTAGAAAGTGGCAAAATTGCCTGCTGTCTGGAATTCTCCCATTTCTCTGTTCTTTCTCTCCAACATCACATTCTTCAGTCTTAGTTTTCAGTGTGGTGTTTCATAGGTTAGGGTTTTCAGGGTTTTATGGAACATTTTTTAGTCCTGCATGGGATTCAACTGATGCAACTCTGTGTGTGGCTAGAGATTTTCTTTTGCGTTTGTTGAATTTGGTGTTTATCATTCCAGGTGTAATTGAACGATGGGAATTAATCCAGGCTCAAGCTTTAAGCAAGGAGCTGAGGATGAAACAGAACCTTCAGCAATGGCAGCAGTTTAACTCTGACCTGAATAGCATTTGGGCTTGGCTGGGAGAAACTGAAGAGGAACTGGAGAAGCTCCGCCACCTTGATCTCAGCACTGACATACGAACTATAGAGCTCAGAATTAAAAAACTGAAAGTGAGTTTTATTTCCCTTTTCCATGAGTTATGTTGTAGACAGATCTGAGTGCAACGGATATGTTGAAGAGGTTGCCAGTAGTTGCAGCTGGCATGTTCCATTCTGCACATAGTGGGCTGCTGCTGATAACTGAAGTAACTGGTAAAGTGATTGTATGAATCACTTTTTGGAGTTAAATCAAATCTCTTCTAGTCAAACTGGTAACAAAATAGCTACTTTAAAAGAAACACCTCACTGGGACTTATTACTTTGTGAAGGAAAGAAAGAGTGCCCAAAAGGGTGGTAGCCTGCACACTGCTGTCACCAGTATAACACAAGAAAAAAATGGTGTCACTTTTCAACATTCCTGCTTCTTCTTCTGTTATCTCAGATGCATCAGGATTCAAATGTTGCCATTGTGATCTCGCCTGTATATTTTACAGCTATAAAGATCTGCAGATGTGGTGGTCCACAACTGCACATTCAGTTACTTTCATCTTACAAGCCTGGGCGCAAAAATGTGGGAGCCTTTGTCAAAATGCACTGTGGTCCATGCTAGGAATGAGGTGGGCAGATAGTAAAGACTGTTTCCGACAGTAGTCCGTCAAAAGCATATTAATGGTGATCTTCACTGTAATCCAAATTTAGCTGCCATAAGTACTACAAAGGTCATTGTGACACGAGGCTTTTAAGTAAATGCTGTAAAATAGGTGGAAAAGGGGGCAGTTCATAAGAATCCTGTTCTTATCTCACCCACTCTTAGAAAGCCTATTAGTGCCCTCCAAACCAAAAGAGGTGGAGTTTCTTTTGTGGCTTCCAGTATAAACAAATCAGAGTTTTTATACATGTCCTGCTTCTATAAATTTGAGTGAGTTGTTTATACTCTTTGTATGTTTTCTTTTCCCTCAGTAAAAGCCTTTATTTTGAAATACTGTTGACAGCAGTTTCCACTTGAAAACATGTTGGATTTTATGTTTATCATCAAAACTGAGAAGTGAGGGCAAAAGTTTTACTGTGAGCTAAAGTACAGTTGTCCTATGTCTCTATAAATTTTGTTGTGCCTACTCTGTCTTTAAAATATCTGAAACATGAGCCAGATCTTTAAAATGGAGCTATGACTTCAGGCTTTTAAGAATTTACAAGTTTAATTGGCTTGTTCCAGTTTATGCTCAGAGTAAAATTTTAGTAGATGTTAAAGAGTGAACATTTGCAAAGTCACAGAGTGAGCACAGGGATCTAATATCCAGAGTAAAGAGACTGTTACGGTAAGGTACTATTCTGCAGTTGCTGATGGTAAATCAGTGCATCCTTGTGGTGCCTTCTCTGCTTGGTTCTTCTGAAAGTCACATTTTACTGATTTCCATCCTTTCTTCCCCTGTCCCATTTTGTCTTACCATCAAGGAGCTGCAAAAAGCAATCGATAACCGCAAAGCGATCATCTTATCCATCAATCTGTGTAGCTCAGAGTTCACTCAGTCTGACAGTGAAGAGAGCAAGAAGCTTCAAGAACGCCTGTCTCAGATGAATGTGCGCTGGGACCATGTATGCAGTATGATCGAAGGGTGGCGCTGCTCATTACAGGATGCATTAATGCAGTGCCAGGTCTGTATTAAGTGCCAGGCACTTATTTTAAATTGTCAGCATCCTGCATGTCAAAAATGTAAACCATATTGTTATCTGGTGTGCTCATTATCTAGTCTGAAACTAGATGGCCATGCAGGCTAAAATACAGCTTCAGCATGTGTTGTCTGAAAGATACACCTGCACTATCTGAAGCATGTATTTCCAGCACAAGATTTACTAAATTTTGCATCTCTGGAATAGTATTCTAATATATTCCTCGTAAGAGATTTTATTTAGCCAGTAAGACCTACAGTAGGATGACCAAACCACCCAAGTCTCGGAAGGCAGACGCAGGGACTGTGAGAATGAACGCCCTAGGCCCACTGTAAGAGAGGATCAGGTCTGAGACCATCTTAAGAGCCTGAACATGCACAAGTCCATGGGACCTGATGAAATTCATCCACGGGTCTGGAAGGAGCTGGCAGATGAAGTTGCTAAGCCACTGTCCATTATATTTGAAAAATCGTGCAGTCAGGTGAAGTTTCTGATGACTGGAAAAAGGGAAATATAACCCCCATTTTCAAGAAAGGGAAAATGGATGACCCAGGGAATTACAGACCAGT